>SJYX01021573.1:30313-77777 GCA_006410675.1 Oreotragus oreotragus | reverse complement strand
CAAAATCACTGCAGATGGTGACTGCAGCCATGAAATTAGAAGACGCTTACTCCTTGGAAGAAAAATTATGACCAACCTTGATAGTATATTCAAAAGCAGAGACGTTACTAAGGTCTGTCTAGTCAAGGCTATGGTTTTTCCTGTGTTCATGTATGGATGTGAGAGTTGGACTCTGAGGAAGACTGAGCCAAAGAATTGATGCTTTTGAACTGTGGTGTTGGAGTAGACTCTTTTGAGAGTCCCTTGGACTGCAAGGAGATCCAGTCAGTCCATTCTGAAGGAGATCAACCCTGGAATTTCTTTGGAAGGAATGATGCTAAAGCTGAAACTCCAGTACTTTGGCCACCTCATGCGAAGAGTTGACTCATTGGAAAAGACTCTGATGCTGGGAGGTATTGGAGGCAGGAGGAAAAGGGGACGACCGAGGATGAGATGGCTGGATGGCATCACGGACTTGATGGACGTGAGTCTGAGTAAACTCCGAGAGATGGTAATGAACAGGGAGGTCTGGCGTGCTGCGATTCATGGGGTCGCAAAGAGTCAGACACAACTGAGCGACTGAACTGAACTGAACCAATATCACAATGTGGTTCATGGATTTAAGTATACCATGACTCAAATTATGAAAGGAAACCACAGAGAAAACCTTCGTTGTAATCTTACTTTCCAGAATCAGTCTTTAAGTTCTAGGAATCCTTTTGTTATAACTAGTAATAAAATCTCACACACATGTGTGTACACACACACGTACACACATTTCTACCTTGCAATATTACTAGCAAGTTGGATCAGCCATAAGCTAGCCAGTGAATAGCTCCTGACTAACCAAATGATCAGCCTATACATTGTTTGGCAATTTGGATCAAGCCACAGAAAGTAGCCTCAGATAAATTGAGTGATTTAACATAGTTTACTTTCTCATAGTGAGAGGCTCTATTTAATTTTCACAACCCTGTATCTGATGTCTTCCCATGAAATATAGTAGATTACTTCTCCAAACTTCCCTGCTGGTGAAAAGAATGCATTAAAAAAAAAATCCATTCTTGATTTCTGGTCCATAGGCATAAACCATGCCTCTGGGAAAGAAATGCATTGCATGGATACACTTTGTGAAGGTAAACACACAGAGGCATTCTACCTTCTGTTAATTAACAATAGAGATGCCAAGTTTTTATAGAAAACCAATTTTGCTTTTGAACATCAAGGAGATCTTTGAGCTTAAGAAACATTCCAATTTAGGAAAACTATAACATGGCCAAAAGTCCAAATGTAACAAATAAGTCACAGGTGGTGTAAAAAATTGGATGCATCAGGAATTGGTCCATGAGTGTTCAGTAAATACAACTGGATTCCTGTAAACATTTTCTCAAATGTAAACATTTTTCTCAAATCCAACTCTAAAAGTTTGGATTTGTTCCAGCATCTTCCCAAGAGTTGGAGTTTACATTCATGGGTTGGGACTGTGGGAGCTGAGAAAGGCTGCAGTTGTGAGCAGCCCACTGGGTAGAACTATGCCTTGGGCAAGCTAGGGCTTTGCCTGGCTGATGAAGGATGGATGGTCACTGTCTCCAAATGGAGACTGAGTCTGACCTTTTTGCAGGATGGGAGTTTCAGCTTCCTCTTGTTTTTATTCATTAGGAAGTCATTTATGAATACTCACTAACTGTGACATGACCTCCGTGGTGTATTTAAGGCAACACTATGCTGATATTGTCATAAGTTTCATTGTACACACAGATGCTTCGAGTCAGCAGGAACATGGGCAGAGTTGTCAGGATGAGTGGCAAACAATTTGAGGGCTGAGTCACTGCAGAACACGCCACACAACCCATCTTATGCAATGGGTTCTATTCTTGTTTATTACAGACTCAGCCACGCCTAGATTGTATCTGCCTTGAGCTCCTGCAAGATTGTCTGCCTGGAGGTGCAGTTGGTGATGAACAGTGAAAGTCAGGACAGTTACTTAAAGTGGAAAACCCCAAGTCTAGTTACTCTGAGCCTCCCAAATGGTGTCTGCCCTTTGACTTCCAGTAATCAATTCTAAAAAATACTTAAGCGAGTGTTTCCATAAGTCCATCCACAATGAAGTTAATTACAACATCATGAAGGCAATTCCACCCCACTCCAGTACTCTTGCCTGGAAAACCCCATGGATGGAGGAGCTTGGTAGGCTACAGTCCATGGAGTCGCAAAGAGTTGGACACGACTGAGCGACTTCACTTTCACTTGCATGCATTGGAGAAGGAAATGGCAACCCACTCCAGTGTTCTTGCCTCAAGAATCTCAGGGATGGAGAAGCCTGGTGGGCTGCTGTCTGTAGGGTCACACAGTTGGACACGACTGAAGCGACTTAGCAGTAGCAGTACAAGAATGAGAAACTGGAAACAACCTAAATGGGGGGGGGTGATATCAATTATGGTGTTATGTATGCTGCAGAATATTATGTAGCTTTGAAAAAACAGCCAAGCAGCCTTATCTGAATAGAGTTGTCCACAATAGGTTGCTGTATAGCTGTTTCTGTGTTTAAAAAACTTTGTGTGCATAGCAGTGCCACCCTTGGGGACTGGAGTTGAGGAAGCTGAAGGAAGGATCATCATCATCATGGCGTTTTACATTTCTGCTTTACTGGAAAGTTTTCAGTTAACATGTATTACTTCTGAAGCTAAATATATATTTGCAAAAGGAGATTAAATAATTTAAAAGCTTTTCAGTCAAGATGCCCAGAGTAATCCTTGGATTACACAGTAGCCAAAAAGAATAAATCCATAATTACAAACAGAAGCTCCATGGTTGTTTCAGGCTCTTGGATGAAGGATTTCATCTGAGTGTATTTCTAGAATATGTGTTCTGTCTTCTGAGAGAACGTGGGACTGTAAGTTCAAGTCATTTATTGGCCTGACCCCTTTGTTCTATCAGCCTGTGCATGCTTTGTGTGCCAAGTTGCTTCAGTTGTGTCCAACTTCGTGCAGCCCTATGGACAGCAACCTGCCAGGCTTCTCTGTCCTTTGGATTCTCCAGGCAAGAATACTGAAGTAGGTTGCTGTGCCCTCCTCCAAGGGATCTTGCCAACCCAGGGATTGAACCCTCATCTCTTAAGTATACCTGCACTGGCAGGCAGGTTCTTTATAACTAGCACCACCTGGGAATAACCTTAATGATACTCTTAATAACACTTAATGATACTCTTAATAACACTTAATGATACTCTTAATAACATTCCAGCTGAGCTATTTCAAATCCTAAAACATGATGCTGTGAAAGTGCTACACTCAACATGCCAGCAAATTTGGAAAACGCAGCAGTGGCCACAGGACTGGAAAAGGTCAGTTTTCATTCCAATCCCAAAGAAGGGCAATGCCAACGAATGTTCCAACTATCATATATTTGCATTTTACATGCTAGCAAGATAATGTTCACAATCCTTCAAGCTAGGCTTCAGCAGTATGTGAACCAAGAACTTCCAGATATGCAAACTGGATTCAGAAAAGGCAGAGGAACCAGAGATCAAATTGCCAACACTGTTGGATCTTAGAAAAAGCAAGAGAATTACAGAAAAACATATACTTCTGCTTCATTGACTACAGTAAAGCCTTTGATTGTGTGAATCACAACAAACTGTGGAAAATTCTTAAAGAGATGAGAATACCAGAACACCTTACTGACTTGCGAAACCTGTATACAGGTCAAGAAGCAACAGTTAGAACCAGACATGCACCAATGGACTAGTTCTAAAATTGGGAAAGGAGTACATCAAGGCTGTATATTGTCAACCTGTTTATTTAACTTCTGTTTATTAACATCATGCAAAATGCTGGGCTGGCTGAAACACAAGCTGGCATCAAGATAGCTGGGAGAAATATCAATAACCTCAGATACGCAGATGACACCACCCCTGAAGCTTCCCTGGTGGCTCAGAGGTTAAAGTGTCTGCCTCCAATGAGGGAGACCTGGGTTCGATCCCTGTGTCGGGAAGATCCCCTGGAGAAGGAAATGGCAATCCACTCCAGTATTCTTGCCTGGAGAATCCTGTGGACAGAGAAGCCTAGTAGGTTACAGTCCACGGGGTCGCAAAGAGTCAGACACGACTGAGCGACTTCACCTTCACCTTCACCTTATAGCAGAAAGTGAAGAGGAACTAAACAGCCCCTTGATAAAGATGAAAGAGGAGAGTGAGAAAGCTGGCTTAAAATTCAACATTCAGAAAACGAAGACCATGGCATCTGGTCCCATCACTTCATGACAAATAGATGGGGAAACAGTGGAAACAGTGTCAGACTTTATTTTTGGGGGGTCTCCAAAATCACTGCAGATGGTGACTGCAACCATGAAATTAAAAGACATGAGTCTTGGAAGAAAAGCTATGACAAACCTAGACAGTGTATTAAAAATCAGAGACATCACTTTGCCAACAAAGGTCCATCTAGTCAAAGCTATAGTTTTTCCAGTAGTCATGTATGGATGTGAGAGTTGGACCATAAAGAAAGCTGAGCACTGAAGGATTGATGCTTTTGAACTGTGGTGTTGGAAAAGACTCTTGAGAGTCCCTTGGACTGCAAGATCCAACCAGTCCATCCGAACGGAAGTCAGTCCTGAATATTCATTGAAAGGATTGATGTTGAAGCTGAAATTCCAATACTTTGGCCACCTTATGCAAAGAAATGACTCCTTGGAAAAGACCCTGATGCTGGGAAAAATTGAAGGCAAGAGTAGAAGGGGACAACAGAGGATGAGATTGTTGAATGATATCACAGACTCAATGGACATGAGCTTGAGTAAACTGGGAGATGATGGACAGGGAGACCTAGCATGCTGTATTCCTTGAGGTCACAAAGAGTTGAATATAACTGAGCAACTGAACAACAGCAAGAAATAACATACATTACTCATTTTTTGTTTTATGGTTTGCCAATCACTCTTCACATCTTGAATACTACAACAAAGCCATGAAGTGATACTATTATCTTTGTTTTCAGGAAAAGTAATTAAGGTTTAGGGAAGTTTGTAGACATGCTCTAAATCACACAACTAGTTAGGGTAGAGAATCAGTAGGAGTTAGGTAGGGATTTTATCCCCAGTTAGCCATTAATTCTAGAAAAATCACTCTTTTTCTAGGTCTCTGATTCCTCAACTATGCAACTGGGATGAAGAAGTTTTCTAAGTATAAAAGTATACAATGGTTATAATAAAACTTTATAGACCCTCCTTATCTATACTGCCCAATTAACTTTGGGACAATTTTATGGATGTGTTTAAAGATGCATTGTAAAGACATGGCAGCCATCCTTGCTGCATATTAGCATACTTGGGTATGAAGCTAAAGGCTGTATATTTGTGAGGTGATTTAAAGGTCAGATTATTGCAGATTGGTTGGAAAGAATCCAAGGTCACGTCATCCCTGTCATGGCTCTGCATTCCAGGTGGCACAGATGATCATGGTGCATCAGAGGTGAACCGTGGTTCTTTCCTGGTCTAGGTAATTCTCACTACTTACATAAGCATTCTGTTTGAATTAGAGTAGAGAGATGATTATTTACAGAACTAGTTGGTACATGGTAGTTCTAAGTATTTGCAAATAACTGGATCTGCAGTGTGAATACTTGGCAATGGGTCATAAAAGAAATTGACTTTTCTTATGACTGAACTATTGGTCTTATTAGTACCATCTCCCCAACAGCTGAATCCTAATCTTTTCACTCATCAACACAGTTTTCATGAAACCTATCCCCACAGGGGGTAGGTTTGTTTTTATTCAGGAATGGTGAGGACAATAGATCAAGAGATGATTGTGATGATTGTGGTTGAGAAACTAGTTTGTTGTTCACAGTTCCAAGGGGAGGGGCATACAGGAGAGCCTCAGGATCAGACAGGAGACAGAGCTGCTGCTGCTAAGTCGCTTCAGTCGTGTCCGACTCTTAGCGACCCCATGGACTGCAGCCCACCAGGCTCCTCCATCCATGGGATTTTCCAGGCAAGAGTACTGGAGTGGGGTGCCATTGCCTTAGGGAAAGCAAAGGCGAGAGCTCTTATTGTGGTTTCTGCAGGAAGAAACAGGTGAGGCACAGTGAACAAGCTTAGGATTAACTAGTCTGAAAAATTCCAGTGGGTTCTGGGATATAGGGGCTGTCTCTTTTTGATACCCTGGCCCTGGGGTGACCAGGGCAGAGGAACAGTAGCTCAGCTATAAAAATCCACTCAAGGAGGTGGTTAGGGCAAGGCTCTGAGTTGGCTGGTTTGCATATGAGGGGTGTGCTCCCACACGTCCTCAACTATCTCTGAAGTTGGCTAGCCCTCAAAGCGACAGGCTCTCTGGGATCAACAGGACCCTAGGTGTCCAAGCTTCAGAATAAAAAGGCTGATCTAAATTAGGGTAGCCTTGGGGGCTTCCCTGGTGGCTCAGAGGTTAAAGTGTCTGCCTGGAATGCGGGAGACTCGGGTTCGATCCCTGGGTCGGGAAGATCGTCTGGAGGAGGAAATGGCAACCCACTCCAGTACTCTTGCCTGGAGAATCCCATAGAGGGAGGAGCCTGGTAGGCTACAGTCCATGGGGTCACAAAGAGTCGGACACGACTGAGCGACAAACTGCTACTAAGTACTGGGGCTTCCCTGGTGGCCCAAGTGGCTAAGACTCAGAGCTCCTAGTGCAGGGAGCATCCCTGATCAGGGAGGGGATCCCATTTGCCACAACTAAAGATCCCATGTGCCGCAAGAAAGACTTGGCATAGCCAAATAGATGTATATATTTTTTAAAAAATATTAAGGTAGCTTTAAAAGAAAGCAAAGAATTGTCAAGCAGGGATGGATTGGATATAGGTTTGTCACTCTATAATATTATGTGTACTGACAGAGCATACTTTCATCATGGGTCACTNCTAGCATGCTGTATTCCTTGAGGTCACAAAGAGTTGAATATAACTGAGCAACTGAACAACAGCAAGAAATAACATACATTACTCATTTTTTGTTTTATGGTTTGCCAATCACTCTTCACATCTTGAATACTACAACAAAGCCATGAAGTGATACTATTATCTTTGTTTTCAGGAAAAGTAATTAAGGTTTAGGGAAGTTTGTAGACATGCTCTAAATCACACAACTAGTTAGGGTAGAGAATCAGTAGGAGTTAGGTAGGGATTTTTATCCCCAGTTAGCCATTAATTCTAGAAAAATCACTCTTTTTCTAGGTCTCTGATTCCTCAACTATGCAACTGGGATGAAGAAGTTTTCTAAGTATAAAAGTATACAATGGTTATAATAAAACTTTATAGACCCTCCTTATCTATACTGCCCAATTAACTTTGGGACAATTTTATGGATGTGTTTAAAGATGCATTGTAAAGACATGGCAGCCATCCTTGCTGCATATTAGCATACTTGGGTATGAAGCTAAAGGCTGTATATTTGTGAGGTGATTTAAAGGTCAGATTATTGCAGATTGGTTGGAAAGAATCCAAGGTCACGTCATCCCTGTCATGGCTCTGCATTCCAGGTGGCACAGATGATCATGGTGCATCAGAGGTGAACCGTGGTTCTTTCCTGGTCTAGGTAATTCTCACTACTTACATAAGCATTCTGTTTGAATTAGAGTAGAGAGATGATTATTTACAGAACTAGTTGGTACATGGTAGTTCTAAGTATTTGCAAATAACTGGATCTGCAGTGTGAATACTTGGCAATGGGTCATAAAAGAAATTGACTTTTCTTATGACTGAACTATTGGTCTTATTAGTACCATCTCCCCAACAGCTGAATCCTAATCTTTTCACTCATCAACACAGTTTTCATGAAACCTATCCCCACAGGGGGTAGGTTTGTTTTTATTCAGGAATGGTGAGGACAATAGATCAAGAGATGATTGTGATGATTGTGGTTGAGAAACTAGTTTGTTGTTCACAGTTCCAAGGGGAGGGGCATACAGGAGAGCCTCAGGATCAGACAGGAGACAGAGCTGCTGCTGCTAAGTCGCTTCAGTCGTGTCCGACTCTTAGCGACCCCATGGACTGCAGCCCACCAGGCTCCTCCATCCATGGGATTTTCCAGGCAAGAGTACTGGAGTGGGGTGCCATTGCCTTAGGGAAAGCAAAGGCGAGAGCTCTTATTGTGGTTTCTGCAGGAAGAAACAGGTGAGGCACAGTGAACAAGCTTAGGATTAACTAGTCTGAAAAATTCCAGTGGGTTCTGGGATATAGGGGCTGTCTCTTTTTGATACCCTGGCCCTGGGGTGACCAGGGCAGAGGAACAGTAGCTCAGCTATAAAAATCCACTCAAGGAGGTGGTTAGGGCAAGGCTCTGAGTTGGCTGGTTTGCATATGAGGGGTGTGCTCCCACACGTCCTCAACTATCTCTGAAGTTGGCTAGCCCTCAAAGCGACAGGCTCTCTGGGATCAACAGGACCCTAGGTGTCCAAGCTTCAGAATAAAAAGGCTGATCTAAATTAGGGTAGCCTTGGGGGCTTCCCTGGTGGCTCAGAGGTTAAAGTGTCTGCCTGGAATGCGGGAGACTCGGGTTCGATCCCTGGGTCGGGAAGATCGTCTGGAGGAGGAAATGGCAACCCACTCCAGTACTCTTGCCTGGAGAATCCCATAGAGGGAGGAGCCTGGTAGGCTACAGTCCATGGGGTCACAAAGAGTCGGACACGACTGAGCGACAAACTGCTACTAAGTACTGGGGCTTCCCTGGTGGCCCAAGTGGCTAAGACTCAGAGCTCCTAGTGCAGGGCGCATCCCTGATCAGGGAGGGGATCCCATTTGCCACAACTAAAGATCCCATGTGCCGCAAGGAAGACTTGGCATAGCCAAATAGATGTATATATTTTTTAAAAAATATTAAGGTAGCTTTAAAAGAAAGCAAAGAATTGTCAAGCAGGGATGGATTGGATATAGGTTTGTCACTCTATAATATTATGTGTACTGACAGAGCATACTTTCATCATGGGTCACTGGTTCAGCATTACTAAGTTTGGAAAAGGCTTGTACATGTTTTCTTCCAGGACCAGTGAATTGCTTTGTCATTTGAGATAGTTTCTTTTGTCAGTTCTCCTTTAATGAAACTATACAGTTACCAGGTGGCAGTGGGTTCTTAGTGGTGGGATTTTTCTAGCCCCTTCCACCTCACCTTCCTATATATACTTATATTATTAACTTGTATATATTGAGAGGTAGTATATTTAATGCCGGGCTGGATGAGTTACAAGCCAAAATCAAGACAGGTGGGAGAAACACCAACAACTGCAAATATGCAGATGATACCACTCAAATGGCAGAAAGCGAAGAGGAACTAAAGAGCCTCTTGAAGGTGAAGAAGGAGAAAGAGCTGGCTTAAGACTAAATATTTAAAAAACTAAGATTGTGGCATCTGACCCCATTACTGCATAGCAAATAGAAGGGTAAAAGGTGGAAATGGTGACAGATTTCCTCTTCTTGGGCTCCAAAATCACTGCAGATGGTGACTGCAGCCATGAAATCAGAAGATGATTGCTTCTTGGCAGGAAAGCGATGACAAACCTAGACAGTGTGTTAAAAAGCAGAGACATTACTCTGCTGACAAAGGTCCATATAGTCAAGGCTATGGTCTTCCCAATGGTCACGTACAGTTGTGAGAGCTAAACTGTAAAGAAGGCAGAAAGCCACAGAATTGGTGCCCTCAAACTGTGGTGCTGGAGAAGACTCCTGAGAGTCACTTGGACAGCAAGGAGATCAAACCAATCTTAAGGGAGATCAGCCCTGAATATTCACTGTAGGGACTGATGCTAAAGCTGAAGCTCCAGTATTTTGGTCATCTGATGCCAACAGGCAACTGATTGGAAAAGTCCCTGATGCTAGGAAAGATTGAGGGCAGAAGAAGAGAACTGTCAGAGGATGAGATGGCTGGATGGCATCATCGATGCAATGAACACGAACTTTGGCAAACTCTAGGAGATGGTGAGGGATAGGGAAGCCTGGTATGCTGCAGTCCATGGGATTGCAAAGAGTTGCACACAACTGAGCGACTGAGCAACAATATATATTTACAAATATGTGTGCGCATATGCAAGCTGATATATACACATATCTTTTAAAGGTACAGGAAGACAAATATAAGCCTTAAGTGCCAAGGAATTTCAACAAAAATGCATCTTAAAGTTGAAAAAGTTTATCACCTTATTGCCCCTCCACTCTCAACACCTGCCCCTTCCCTTGTCTAATTAGAGCTCTCTGAAAAATGTACAAATAAGCACACATCTTTCATCTTTTCAGGGATGACTTATGTAAAGACTTCATCAGAATCAATAGATTTGTTTTCTGTAATGTAACATACTCTTAAGCAAGTCTACTTAAAAAATTAGCCCACATGTATTATTGAATACTGATCATATTTTTACAATGAGTGAGTGCCACTGACTGCCTCTTCTACATGCACCCATGCGGCTGGCACACCCTCTTCAATATCAGTAAGGCAGAGCAAGTCACCAGCTTATACACAGCACCACTGGCTGTGTGCTGAGAATTTTCTCCCATGCAGACCTGGCAAGACAATGCTTATACACAAACACATTGTATAGCCATTTGCTGGTTCCATCAGAGAAGCAACAGGGCAGGAGCAGGGGGTCTCTGAGCCAGGAACTCTCTCTATTGGAGGAGTCCCTCTTGACCTTTTAGAGGTAGCTAATTTCATGAGGTAACTAATCTCATTCATGGCTGCACAACTGCCTTCCTCTAAACCCCTCCTCTCAAAATGGTGCTAACTAGACATCTCATGCACTTTTTGTCTTATCATAACATCATTAACAAGGGAAGTAAGCCCCATTGCTGATCAACCAGGCGCTAGGGCAGACCTTCTGCACTTTGTCAATACCCAACCTGTGTTCTTGACACATTTCACTTATGGTGCTAAGAATATACAGTTTGTCTTTCTCTTTCTTTTGTTTGTTTTCTTTTGGCTGTTTCTCCATAAAGTATTCATGATCTGTCCACATTCCCCTGGATTCATTAACTTAGCTCCTTTTATATCTACTAGTTAACCTTGATGTCTTCCCTTCCTCCTGTACAATAAATCCCTCTTCTGGATCAATATTCCTCATTCAGTACACACTCGCCTTATAAGTAGCTCTCAAGATACTTGGGTCCTTTTACAGAGTCCGTGTTTACAGTTCAAAGGCAATCTCTTGGGCTTTAATAACTTGGGTTCAGGTAATCAGGGCTGTAGCTACATATGCTCCATTCTGTTAAATGCCAGGTGGAAATCCATTCTGATTGAGCTCAAAGTGAAATTAGAAAAAAAAAGTCTTTCCGGCTCGTTGGTACAGGAAACAGCTCGGGGTTCTGCACAAATCTGAAGAGCTCATTGAATGCATCTTTCCTGTGACTTTAGTGGGCACAGTCACCGGAGCTTATTGGTGCTCAGGCTTCTCTGTTGCTTTCTGGAGCATTCACTACAATCATCCTCCAGCCTTTCCTGTTCCTGGATGGTAGGCAGAGCACGCCTGGAGGGAATGAGTGCTCAGCTGAGATAAAGGCACGGAGAAAATGGACGCCAGGATCTAAGGAACACTGGCGAGACATTCACCCTCCAGCTGTTCAGTTCAGTTTAGTTCAGTCGCTCACTCGTGTCCGACTCTTTGCGACCCCATGAATCGCAGCACGCCAGCAGTTAGGAGCTTTAATTGTCATGTCTGTTGGAATTCAGTAGACCCTTGGAACATGACCAGAGGGGTAAGTGGGTCAGAGAAGAGGGGAAATAGTGGTGAATTGTGGGCTACCATCTTACAAAGAAAGCAATTTAAAATACTGGTTTCCAATTGCTGCTATAACCAATTACCACCAATTTAAGGACTTAAGACAATTCATTACCTTACAGTTCTATAGGTCAGAAGTCCAAAGTTAGTCTCACCAGGCTAAAGCCAAGGCATCATCAGGGCTGCATTCCTCTCTAAAAGCTCTACAGAGACACAAATGTAGAGAACAAACATAGAGACACCCAGGGGGAAGGAGGGGATGAACTGGGAGATTGAGATTGACGTATATACACTAAGATAGATAACTAATGAGAACCTACTGTATAGTTCAGGGAATCCTACTCAGTGCTCTGTGGTGACCTAAATGGGAAGAAAAATCCAAAAAAAGAGGGGGTATATATATATACACACACACACATACATATAGCTGGTTCATTTTGCTATACAGTAGAAACTAGCATAACATTGTAAAGCAACTATACTTCAATAAAAATTAAAGATAAACCTGAATATTGAAATAGTTAAAAAAAAAAAAAAAGCTCTTGGGGAGAATCTGTTTGCTTGCCTTTTCTAGCTTTGAGAGGTTTCCTACATTGCCCAGCTGTTGTTTACTTCCTCTATGTTCAAGGTCAGCAGTGATGCATCTCTCTAACTCTTTTTCCATTTTCCACCTGTCTCTAATGGTACTCAGGAAAGGTTCTCTGGTTTTAGGAATGCATGGGATTAGTTTGGACCCACTGGAGTAATCCAGGATAATCTCCCTATTTCAAGACTTCAAGACCTTAATTATATCTGCCAAGTTCCTTTTGCCATCTAAGGTGACATAGTCATAGGTTTTGGGGGTGGGATTGGCAGATTATTCTATCCTACCACAACCACAAATGGAGAAGGAAATGGCAGCCCACTCCAGTATTTTTGCCTGGAGAATCCCATGGACTGTAGCCTGCATGACTTAGCAACTAAACCACCCCTCCACCACAACCACAGAGTTGATATCCTCACTGAGATAGAGAAGGGAAGTGTCTACCTTTAGACCTACCTTTTTTGTCTCCTTCAGGTCTAATGGGGCTTCCCAGGTGGCTTAGTGTTAAGGAATCTGTCTGCTGCTGCTGCTGCTGCTGCTAAGTCACTTCAGTCGTGTCCGACTCTGTGTGACCCCATAGACGGCAGCCCACCAGGCTCCCCCATCCCTGGGATTCTCCAGGCAAGAATACTGGAGTGGGTTGCCATTTCCTTCTCCAATGCATGAAAGAGAAAAGTGAAAGTGAAGTCGCTCAGTCTGTCCAACTGTCAGTGACCCCATGGACCGCAGCCCACCAGGCTACTCCGTCCATTGGATTTTCCAGGCGAGAGTACTGGGGTGGGGTGCCATTGCCTTCCCCGAATCTGTCTGCTAGCTGCCATCTATGGGGTCACGCAGAGTCGGACACGACTGAAGTGACTTAGCAGCAGCAGCGGAGATATGGGTTTGATCCCTGGGTCAGGAAGATGCCCTGGCGTGGGAAGTGGCAACCCACTCCAGTACTCTTGCCTGAGGAAGAGGAGCCTGATGGGCCACAGTCCCTAGGGTGACAAGAGTCGGCCCAGACGGTGCAGTGGTAAAGAATCCGCCTGCCAGTGCAGCGGATGCAGGAGACCAGAGTTTGCTGCTTGGCTTGGGAAGGTCCTTGGGAGGAGGAAATGGCAACCCGCTCCAGTATTCTTACCTGGAAAATTCCATGGACAGAGGAGACTGGTGGGCTACAGTCCATGGGGTTGCAGAGCTGGACACAACTGAGCACGCATGCTGTGCTGTGCAGATCTAATGAGATAACCACAGATGTTTAGAAATTCTCTATTTGACCAGTTAATCTACAATAAGTGAAATTTTATATTGGCAAGCAGTAATAATATTATTAATTCCATAATAATTTTTCTTTATGCAAATTATTACTTTAATTTCAGTTTGGGGGATAACTTTCATTTCTCCTCTCCATGTCTCTCCTTTGAACATCCAGGAGCTTTCTCTGCCTTCAAAATCTTTAATCTTCCTGACCTCTCTAGCTATGGAATGATTTCTTCTACAGTTGACTGCCAAAGTTCTCTGACAATTCATCAACATGCGTTACTGTTTTTTCACTCATCTCCTATCCATCCCTCAGACCCCAGAAGTTTGATTCCTGCCTTAACTCCTTTATTGATGATCACCCGCCAAAGATCCCAGGTATTACGTCACTGAGACCCTTTCTTACTCTTCTGTCCGCTGCTAGATATTCCCATGGTTCTCAGCACCCTTGACCGGGCCCTTCTTGAAACTCCCCGCCCTTGGCTTGCGTAGCTCTCCTGACTCACAGCATGCCGCTAGGCCCTGGTTCCTTGTCCTCCTCCCAGGTCTACCTTCAGACACCACCTTTGCTCTTCTACCAAAGCTAACCATGGGCTTCTCAATGTGTTTACCTCTATGTAGATACCTGCCCACTCTGCTTTTCTGACTATCTGGTGGACGTTTCTATATAGGTATCCCTCTGTCCTCTCACATCCAAAAGTTCAGAGCTTAAATCTCCAAATCTGTTCTCCCTCCTGATTTATATATCTACTTAATTATATATTCCACGTTCAAGGTCAGGGGGGCGGCGGTGAGGAGATACCCTTGTCCAAAGTAAGGAGCAGTGGTTGTGCTTTGCTGGAGCAGCCGTGAAGAGATACCCCACGTCCAAGGTAAGAGAAACCCAAGTAAGATGGTAGGTGTTGCAAGAGAGCATCAGAGGGCAGACACACTGAAACCATACTCGCAGAAAACTAGTCAATCTAATCACACTAGGACCAGGGCCTTGTCTAACTCAATGAAACCAAGCCATGCCTGCAGGGCAACCCAAGGCGGGCGGGTCATGGTGGAGAGGTCTGACAGAACGTGGTCCACTGGAGAAGGGAATGGCAAGCCACTTCAGTATTCTTGCCTTGAGAACCCCATGAACAGTATGAAAAGGCAAAATGATAGGATATCAAAAGAGAATCTCCCCAGGTCGTTAGGTGCCCAATATGCTACTGGAGATCAGTGGAGAAATAACTCCAGAAAGAATGAAGGGATGGAGCCAAAGCAAAAACAATACCCAGTTGTGCATGTGACTGGTGATAGAAGCAAGATCCGATGCTGTAAAGAACAATATTGCATAGGAACCTGGAATGTCAGGTCCATGAATCAAGGCAAATTGGAAGTGGTCAAACAAGAGATGGCAAGGGTGAACGTCGACATTCTAGGAATCAGCGAACTAAAATGGACTGGAATGGGTGAATTTAACTCAGATGACCATTATATCTACTACTGCGGGCAGGAATCCCTCAGAAGAAATGGAGTAGCCATCATGGTCAACAAAAGAGTCCGAAATGCAGTACTTGGATGCAATCTCAAAAACGACAGAATGATCTCTGTTCGTTTCCAAGGCAAACCATTCAATATCACAGTTATCCAAGTCTATGCCCCAACCAGTAATGCTGAAGAAGCTGAAGTTGAACGGTTTTATGAAGACCTACAAGACCTTGTAGAACTAACACCCAAAAAAGATGTCCTTTTCATTATAGGGGACTGGAATGCTAAAGTAGGAAGTCAAGAAACACCTGGAGTAACAGGCAAATTTGGCCTTGGAATGCGGAATGAAGCAGGGCAAAGACTAATAGAGTTTTGCCAAGAAAATGCACTGGTCATAGCAAACACCCTCTTCCAGCAACACAAGAGAAGACTCTACACATGGACATCACCAGATGGTCAACACCGAAATCAGATTGATTATATTCTTTGCAGCCAAAGATGGAGAAGCTCTATACAGTCAACAAAAACAAGACCAGGAGCTGACTGTGGCTCAGATCATGAACTCCTTATTTCCAAATTCAGACTTAAATTGAAGAAAGTAGGGAAAACCGCTAGACCATTCAGGTATGACCTAAATCAAATCCCTTATGATTATACAGTGGAAGTGAGAAATAGATTTAAGGGCCTAGATCTGATAGACAGAGTTCCTGATGAACTATGGAATGAGGTTCGTGACATTGTACAGGAGACAGGGATCAAGACCATCCCCATGGAAAAGAAATGCAAAAAAGCAAAATGGCTGTCTGGAGAAGCCTTACAAATAGCACTGAAAAGAAGAGAGGCGAAAAGCAAAGGAGAAAAGAAAAGATATAAGCATCTGAATGCAGAGTTCCAAAGAATAGCAAGAAGAGATAAGAAAGCCTTCTTCAGCAATCAATGCAAAGAGATAGAGGAAAACAACAGAATGGGAAAGACTAGAGATCTCTTCAAGAGAATTGGAGATACCAAGGGAACATTTCATGCAAAGATGGGCTCGATAAAGGATAGAAATGGTATGGACCTAACAGAAGCAGAAGATATTAAGAAGAGGTGGCAAGAATACACAGAAGAACTGTACAGAAAAGATCTTCACGACCCAGATAATCATGAGGATGTGATCACTAATCTAGAGCCAGACATCTTGGAATGTGAAGTCAAGTGGGCCTTAGAAAGCATCACTAAGAACAAAGCTAGTGGAGGTGATGGAATTCCAGTTGAGCTGTTTCAAATCCTGAAAGATGATGCTGTGAAAGTGCTGCACTCAATATGCCAGCAAATTTGGAAAACTCAGCAGTGGCCACAGGACTGGAAAAGGTCAGTTTTCATTCCAATTCCAAAGAAAGGCAATGCCAAAGAATGCTCAAACTACCGCACAATTGCACTCATCTCACACGCTAGTAAAGTAATGCTCAAAATTCTCCAAGCCAGGCTTCAGCAATATGTGAACCGTGAACTCCCTGATGTTCAAGCTGGTTTTAGAAAAGGCAGAGGAACCAGAGATCAAATTGCCAACATCCGCTGGATCATGGAAAAAGCAAGAGAGTTCCAGAAAAACATCTATTTCTGCTTTATTGACTATGCCAAAGCCTTTGACTGTGTGGATCACAATAAACTGTGGAAAATTCTGAAAGAGATGGGAATACCAGACCACCTAACCTGCCTCTTGAGAAATCTGTATGCAGGTCAGGAAGCAACAGTTAGAACTGGACATGGAACAACAGACTGGTTCCAAATAGGAAAAGGAGTACGTCAAGGCTGTATATTGTCACCCTGCTTATTTAACTTATATGCAGAGTACATCATGAGAAACGCTGGACTGGAAGAAACACAAGCTGGAATCAAGATTGCCGGGAGAAATATCAATAACCTCAGATATGCAGATGACACCACCCTTATGGCAGAAAGTGAAGAGGAACTCAAAAGCCTCTTGATGAAAGTGAAAGAGGAGAGTGAAAAAGTTGGCTTAAAGCTCAACATTCAGAAAACGAAGATCATGGCATCCAATCCCATCACTTCATGGCAAATAGATGGGGAAACATTGGAAACAGTGTCAGACTTTATTTTTTTGGGCTCCAGAATCACTGCATATGGTGACTGCAGCCATGAAATTAAAAGACGCTTACTCCTTGGAAGGAAAGTTATGACCAACCTTGATAGCATATTCAAAAGCAGAGACATTACTTTGACGACTAAGGTCCATCTAGTCAAGGCTATGGTTTTTCCAGTAGTCATGTATGGATGTGAGAGTTGGACTGTGAAGAAAGCTGAGTGCCAAAGAATTGATGCTTTTGAACTGTGGTGCTGGAGAAGACTCTTGAGAGTCCCTTGGACTGCAAGGAGATCCAACCAGTCCATTCTGAAGGAGATCAGCCCTGGGATTTCTTTGGAAAGAATGATGCTAAAGCTGAAACTCCAGTACTTTGGCCACCTGATGCAAACAGTTGACTCATTGGAAAAGACTGATGCTGGGAGGGAATGGGGGCAGGAGGAGCAGGGGACAGCAGGATGAGATGGCTGGATGGCATCATGGACTCGATGGACGTGAGTCTGAGTGAAATCTGGGAGTTGGTGATGGACAGGGAGGCCTGGTGTGCTGTGATTCATGGGGTCGTAAAGAGTCGGACATGACTGAACGACTGAAATGAACTGAACTGAATTGAACTACTTATATAAAGGTTGTTCATTTATTTTAGTCAACAAATCTGTCATGGTTGTAGTCATCTCGGCTTGAATCTCCAGCATTGGTGTCTGATTCTTTTAATCCCGTCTGGTTGACTTATTCACTATTTTTATTCCTAATATTTCTGGCATCTTTTCCTTTGCTTCCAGTACTGCCCTCCGGATTCTTATCACACGTGTGCCGGGGTGATATGAAGCCCTTCGTGGCACTTACTTCACCACCACTGCTAGAGCAGTTCTTAATCTCTCTTTTCCCATCATGTCATTCTTTTCTTCATTGCCTAAGATCTTAGTGCTGTTTGAACCCTCTACTCTCTAAATTTAATCAGTATTTCCACATTTATCTTAAACTTTTCATTACAAAAATTCTAGGAGGACCAGGATGTTCACTATCCCATGAACATAACTTGTTCATTTACTGTCTCTGGGTTCACAAGATTTTCCATTCCTGCAATTCAATCTCTTTCTCTACTAGTTTACTCTCATTGACCTTTCAAAGCTCAAGTCTCAGTTTCCCCATCAATACTTCTCTGGCCATCTCCGTTTTAAAGACTTTTTTCTCCTGAACACATTCACATTTGCAGAGCACATTGCAAATCAGCAGAGAACTTCCATAATGCACAATCAACCCCTCACCTGTCTTTCTGCAACTGTCACCATGTCCTAAATTCTTTCCACTGTTACTATGGATGAACTCTGCAGGTATCTACCTAAGTCAACCTCTTCACTTATCTACCAGATTCCACTTCAGCATTTGTGCTTCTCTTTTCTGTATCAATTTCTCCATCCCTCCTGGATAATTTCCATCAGCACATAGCATGCTGTTATCTTCTCATTTTCAAAAAACCAAACAAACCCTCTCTTAATCCCACTTCTGCCTCTATTCATTTTTTTCTCTTTCCTTTTACAGCAAAACTCCTTGAAAAAGTAGCCAGTCTGCACTGCTCTAACTTCTCTCTTGCTGTTCTGTCCTGAACGCATTACAGACGAGCTTGCATCCCCAACGGTGTGCCAAAAGTGCTGTCAGTAAGGTCACCAAAGACTCCTCTTTTTCTTAAATCCAGTGCTCAGTTCTTATTTCTCATCTTGCTAGACCAATCAGAAACGTTTCAACCTTGATGACTGTCTTCTATTTGAAACACTGTTTTCACTTGGCTTTCCAGTCTTCTCTTTGGCCTTGCCTCTCCATTCTTTTTGTTGGTTCCTATTCATCTCCTGGACTTGCCTGATGGCTCAGACGGTAAAGCATCTGCCTACAATGTGGGAGACCTGGGTTCGATCCCTGGGTCAGGAAGATCTGTTCTTGCCTGGAGAATCCCAGGGACAGGGGAGCCTGGTGGGCTGCCATCTATGGGGTCGCACAGAGTTGGACACGACTGAAGTGACTTAGCAGTAGCAGCAGCAGCAGGCATCTCAGTGCATCCCAAATCTAGCTACCGAGACTGTTACTGCTCCAACCTACACTTTCCATAGCCTCTCTGTGTCCATTGCTGATAACTCCACCCAGTCCCTTTCTTTCTCTCTTATTGTATGCCCTAGCAAGTCCTTTTGGTACTACTTTCAATATTGATCTGGAATCCAACCACTTATCATTATTCTACTATTATCACCCAGTTTAAAACATTGTCATCTCTCTGCTGCTGCTGCTAAGTCACTTCAGTCGTGTCCAACTCTGTGCGACTCCATAAGACAGCAGCCCACCAGGGTCCTCTGTCCCTGGGACTCTCCAGGCAAGAATCCTGGAGTGGGTTGCCGTTTCCTTCTCCAATGGAAGCATGCATGCTAAGTCATTTCAGTCATGTCCGACTCTGTGCAACCCTATGGACCGCAGCCCACCAGGCTCCTCTATCCACAGGATTCTCCAGGTAAGAATCCTGGAGTGGGTTGCCATTTCTTCTCCAAGTCATCTCTCTATAATGACACAAATTACAGGTAAGAGTGAAGGTCCTGGAGTCATAGCATGCAGGCTTCAGTCCAGGCTCTGCCACTTACTGAGGGTGTAGTCTTGGGCAAGTTATTTACCCTTTCTGTGGTTCAGTTTCCTTGTTTGTAAAATAAGGATAATGATGATGATGATTGTTACAAGGTTAAGTAAAAAAAAAAAAAATATATATATATGTATAAGAAAGCGCTTAGAAAAATGCCTGGCAAATAGAAGGTGATCAACACATGTCAGCTGCATACCATTATGTGTGTATAATCTATAAAGCCATAAAAGCTCCATGACCATAGATGGGAAACAGTGGGCAAGAAGATAAGGGAAACTGTCAAAATGGCCATTCTCCTAAGCAGCAGCCATCCAAATTTTTAAATACCCAAACCCTTACTGAACTAGGCTGGGGGATAATTGGTCCCAGCCACTCTGGACTGTGCCTAGTGGTTGATATATTGCTTATTTTGTGCGATTTTAATCTGCAGATTTAGAGAATGATGGCGCATAGTGAACACCTGACCGCGCTGTGCTGTGGTTAACTGTTAGCTACTGTCACCTTTTTTTCCTGTCTCGAGAGTACTTCTATACTGCTCTTCTCCAAATCTCCTTTCAGTTCCTGGGAGTCCCAGACAACCTTAGTTCTGATCCTGGCTCTGTTCTGGGTTGACCTCCTCTTCTCAGGATGCTGTATGTAGTTTGCTGTCATTGCTACCAAATATAACATTGAAAAGAGTGTTCTATAAACCCAGTTAACAATGCTGCCCTGAGAGCCATTTTCAGTTTTCATTTTATGGACACAAAGAACCTGGGCTTCTTTGCAAAAGTGGTTGATATGAAACAGGCTGAACTGCTGAGTGAGGATGGAAAAAGCAAGTAATTCAAACTCTGTCCATACTATTCAGGACCAAAAAAACCAGGTAGCTTTCAGAAAAGGAAATGGAGAAATGAAAGAATTTCTCTTAATATTCAGCAAGTCCTGAAGCGTGGGGATCAAACTTCACTGTTTAAAATTTCAGGTATTTCCTTTGGCTAAATTCCAAGATTCTTTGGGGAGAAGAATCTGTTGTGTTTTTGTTTCAGTGGGGCTCATAAGGGCACATGGTGGCCTGGCTGGAAAACATTAAGCGACATCTCCCCCACCATCTGCCCCTTCCATGACTTGCCACTTGTTCAAGGCTCTTGATCACATGCAGATCGCAGACACAAAATAAATGAGGCAGATGGAGCTCGTACATCAAAGCTACCTACCTGGACTCCTTTTTGACCATTGGTGCCTTTTCTCTCTTTTTTCTTCAATCAGCCTCATAAATCTGACCCTGACAAGGTCCTGTCTCTCCATACTGAAAGTCAGAGGTGAAATGATAATTTGCCCTCAGGCTTTCATCTGCTTCTCCACTTGAGTGGCCATCAGCGCCATGTGGTAGGTGGCTCAGTGGTAAAGAAACTGCGTGCCATTGCGGGAGACCCAGGAGATCGGGAAGATCCCCCGAAGGAGGAAATGACAACCCACACAGTATTCTTGTCTGGAAAATCCCATCAACAGAGTAGGTTAGTGGGCTACAGTCCCTGGGGTCACAAAGAACTGAGCATCCACGCACACCCATTTATTACAGGGGCTCAGGTGTAGCTGTGCAGAGATGTGTGCCAAGTCCTGCCAAACTGGTGACTCCTTCCAAAAGAACAGGATGGTTCTCCAAGCACTGTGCGCATCTGATGATTACACTGCCTAGAGCTGTAAAGAACGCAATACATTGTTATGTCTTCTTCAGAATATCTGCTTCATAATAGCTATTCATGTACTGGCTAATGATTACCTGGAGTCATCCTGCCAAACTGGTGACTCCTTCCAAAAGAACAGGATGGTTCTCCAAGCACTGTGCGCATCTGATGATTACACTGCCTAGAGCTGTAAAGAACGCAATACATTGTTATGTCTTCTTCAGAATATCTGCTTCATAATAGCTATTCATGTACTGGCTAATGATTACCTGGAGTCAAATAAGTTTTCAAGAGGCTTATCCAAATCAAGGATTGAAGGGAAAAAAAACAACAAACAGAGTTGTCCAGGGTGGTAACATTGCTCTCTGAGGGGAGGAGGGCAAATGCCTCTGTGTTGAATTCACCATGTTCAGGGACGTTTGACTCAATTTTTGTGCCCTGGTCTTGAGCCTGTGAGTCTAGGATGTCAATTTTGATCATGTGGGCAAAGTTTAGATTTCTCATCACTTGTGGAGAGCTGCCTTCTGCCTTCTGGGGGCTGCATCTTGGCTGGGTCTTGGGTCATTTCTGAGTCTTTGCCTTTTTCTGCCTGCCCTTCTTAGAGGAGGGTGTCTCTTTTTCTCTTCTCATCCAGAGGAGATTTATTTTTGCTGTTTATATGTGGCTTATGTTCCCCTGTCCTCTCTGGGTTTCCTCAGCTCCTTGCATGGGGAGGGGACACCCAGGTTCTCCCTCTGTTCCTCTGATGTGATTTGTATCCATAAAAATGAGCAGTCATTTTCTACAGACACCTGTCTATCTTGTCCATTTTAGAGACCTTGAGGGTTGGAGATACCTTATCATACTCTGGCAGCTTATTTTGGCTATTTACAAAATACCATTAAACTTCTTTTATTGGTTCATAATAAAATAACCTATTGAAAGAGCATCGTGCTTTCTCATACTTTTGCATGCCCATCATTTCACCAATACTATAGATGACTTATGTTTGCTGGTGCTTTATGGTAAACTCCAGGCTTTTCACTGGGCACAGTCCTTGGGAGAACAGTGTTCTGTACCCCGTGGAGACTGTGGCCTGCAGTTGTGAGCAGCCACCAGATACCTGTGTTGAAGATGGTGAATAATGGGCCATAACTGCTGCCACGCCCATGGTGCAGTTATTACATCCCAGCCTTCTCATTCTCTATGATGCTAATGCTTCATTCTCATTATGTGTTTGGTTCTCATAGCAGCTCTAGGAAGGATATTATTACTCTGATCCCCATTTTACAGATGAGGAAACAAAGGCTTGGAGATGCTAAGTAAATCCTGCTCCCCACAAAACAGAGGAGCCTGGCAGGCTACAGTCCATGGGGTTGCAAGAGTCCTACACAGCTTAGCGACTAAGCCACCACCTCCACAAAACAGTCACATAGAATTTGAACCCAAGTCCCTCTGACCTCACACCCTGGACTCCGTATGTCTTATTGCTATGTCATCAAAGCATATCTCTAGACTCTCCCGGCTCGGCTTTGGGGACATGCGTTTTATTGGTTTCCTTCCTACCTTTCTTCGTGGTCTCCTCTGTGGCTCTTCCTCTCCCTGTGGAGCTTTCAATGCTTGAGAGTCTTAGAGTCTGCCTTGACCAGAACCTCCTAGTTTTCCTAGCTACACTCTCCCCTAGGCAATCTCCCCTAGTTCTGTGAACTTAAATATCAACATGCATTTAACACCTATCTGCTGACATCTCTACAATCAAAACTTCCTTCCTTGACTCTCAGATTCATGCATCCAACTGAGATTTCTAAATGGCATCTCAAACTTTTGTCATTATTCAATTGCTCAGTCATGTCCAACTCTGGGTGACCCCATGGACTGCAGCACGCAAGACTTCCCTGTCCTTCACTATCTCCCAGAGTTTGCACAAACTCATGTCCATTGGTGTCAATGATGCCATCCAACCATCTCCTCCTCTGTTGCCCCCTTCTCCTCCTTCCCTCAATCTTTGCCACCATCAGAGTCTTTTCCATTGAGTCAGCTCTTTGTATCAGGTGGTCAAATTATTGGAGCTTCAGCATTGGACCTTCCAGTATTCATGGCTGAATATTCATGGTTGATTTCCTTTAAGATTGACTGGTTTTATCTCTTTCCTCTCCAAGAGACTCTCCAGAGTCTTCTCCAACACCACAGTTCAAAAGCATCAGTTCTTCAGCACTCAACCTTGTTTATGGTCCAACATTCGCATCCGTACATGACTACTGGAAAAACCATAGCCTTGACTATAGGGACCTTTGTCGGCAATTGATCTCTCTGCTTTTTAATACATTGTCTTGGTTTGTCATAGCGTTTCTTCCAAGGGAGCAAGTGTCTTTTCATTTCATGGCTGCAGTCATCATCTGCAGTGATTTTGGAGCCCAAGAAAAGAAAATCTGTCACAGTTCCCATTTTTTCCCCACCTAGTTGTAATGAAGTGATGGGACCAGATACCATGATCTTAGTTTTTTGAATGTTGAGTTTTAAGCCAGCTTTTTCACTCTCTTCTTTCATCTTCATCAAGAGGCTCCTTAGTTCTTCACATTCTGCCATAAGTGTGGTGTCATCTGCATAACTGAGGTTATTGATATTTCTCCCAGCTATCTTGATGCCAGCTTGTACTTCATCCAGCCCAGCATTTTGCATGATGTACTCTGCATAGAAAAGGCAAAATGATAGGATACTGAAAGAGGAACTCCCCAGGTCAGTAGGTGCCCAATATGCTACTGGAGATCAGTGGAGAAATAACTCCAGAAAGAATGAAGGGATGGGACCAAAGCAAAAACAATACCCAGCTGTGGATGTGACTGGTGATAGAAGCAAGGCCTGATGCTGTAAAGAGCAATATTGCATAGGAACCTGGAATGTCAGGTCCATGAATCAAGGCAAATTGGAAGTGGTCAAACAAGAGATGGCAAGAGTGAACGTCGACATTCTAGGAATCAGCGAACTAAAATGGACTGGAATGGGTGAATTTAACTCAGATGACCATTATATCTACTACTGCGGGCAGGAATCCCTCAGAAGAAATGGAGTAGCCATCATGGTCAACAAAAGAGTCCGAAATGCAGTACTTGGATGCAATCTCAAAAACGACAGAATGATCTCTGTTCGTTTCCAAGGCAAACCATTCAATATCACAGTTATCCAAGTCTATGCCCCAACCAGTAATGCTGAAGAAGCTGAAGTTGAACGGTTTTATGAAGACCTACAAGACCTTGTAGAACTAACACCCAAAAAAGATGTCCTTTTCATTATAGGGGACTGGAATGCTAAAGTAGGAAGTCAAGAAACACCTGGAGTAACAGGCAAATTTGGCCTTGGAATGCGGAATGAAGCAGGGCAAAGACTAATAGAGTTTTGCCAAGAAAATGCACTGGTCATAGCAAACACCCTCTTCCAGCAACACAAGAGAAGACTCTACACATGGACATCACCAGATGGTCAACACCGAAATCAGATTGATTATATTCTTTGCAGCCAAAGATGGAGAAGCTCTATACAGTCAACAAAAACAAGACCAGGAGCTGACTGTGGCTCAGATCATGAACTCCTTATTTCCAAATTCAGACTTAAATTGAAGAAAGTAGGGAAAACCGCTAGACCATTCAGGTATGACCTAAATCAAATCCCTTATGATTATACAGTGGAAGTGAGAAATAGATTTAAGGGCCTAGATCTGATAGACAGAGTTCCTGATGAACTATGGAATGAGGTTCGTGACATTGTACAGGAGACAGGGATCAAGACCATCCCCATGGAAAAGAAATGCAAAAAAGCAAAATGGCTGTCTGGAGAAGCCTTACAAATAGCACTGAAAAGAAGAGAGGCGAAAAGCAAAGGAGAAAAGAAAAGATATAAGCATCTGAATGCAGAGTTCCAAAGAATAGCAAGAAGAGATAAGAAAGCCTTCTTCAGCAATCAATGCAAAGAGATAGAGGAAAACAACAGAATGGGAAAGACTAGAGATCTCTTCAAGAGAATTGGAGATACCAAGGGAACATTTCATGCAAAGATGGGCTCGATAAAGGATAGAAATGGTATGGACCTAACAGAAGCAGAAGATATTAAGAAGAGGTGGCAAGAATACACAGAAGAACTGTACAGAAAAGATCTTCACGACCCAGATAATCATGAGGATGTGATCACTAATCTAGAGCCAGACATCTTGGAATGTGAAGTCAAGTGGGCCTTAGAAAGCATCACTAAGAACAAAGCTAGTGGAGGTGATGGAATTCCCGTTGAGCTGTTTCAAATCCTGGAAGATGATGCTGTGAAAGTGCTGCACTCAATATGCCAGCAAATTTGGAAAACTCAGCAGTGGCCACAGGACTGGAAAAGGTCAGTTTTCATTCCAATTCCAAAGAAAGGCAATGCCAAAGAATGCTCAAACTACCGCACAATTGCACTCATCTCACACGCTAGTAAAGTAATGCTCAAAATTCTCCAAGCCAGGCTTCAGCAATATGTGAACCGTGAACTCCCTGATGTTCAAGCTGGTTTTAGAACAGGCAGAGGAACCAGAGATCAAATTGCCAACATCCGCTGGATCATGGAAAAAGCAAGAGAGTTCCAGAAAAACATCTATTTCTGCTTTATTGACTATGCCAAAGCCTTTGACTGTGTGGATCACAATAAACTGTGGAAAATTCTGAAAGAGATGGGAATACCAGACCACCTAACCTGCCTCTTGAGAAATCTGTATGCAGGTCAGGAAGCAACAGTTAGAACTGGACATGGAACAACAGACTGGTTCCAAATAGGAAAAGGAGTACGTCAAGGCTGTATATTGTCTCCCTGCTTATTTAACTTATATGCAGAGTACATCATGAGAAACGCTGGACTGGAAGAAACACAAGCTGGAATCAAGATTGCCGAGAGAAATATCAATAACCTCAGATATGCAGATGACACCACCCTTATGGCAGAAAGTGAAGAGGAACTAAAAAGCCTCTTGATGAAAGTGAAAGAGGAGAGTGAAAAGGTTGGCTTAAAGCTCAACATTCAGAAAAGGAAGATCATGGCATCCAGTCCCATCACTTCATGGGAAATAGATGGGAAAACAGTGGAAATAGTGTCAGACTATATTTTTGGGAGCTCGAAATTCACTGCAGATGGTGATTGCAGCCATGAAATTAAGATGCTTACTCCTTGGAAGGAAAGTTATGACCAACCTAGATAGTATATTCAAAAGCAGAGACATTACTTTGCCAACAAAGGCCCATCTAGTGAAGGGCATGATTTTTCCCGTGGTCATGTATGGATGTGAAAGTTGGACTGTGAAGAAAGCTGAGTGCTGAAGAATTGATGCTTTTTAACTGTGGTGTTGGAGAAGACTCTTGAGAGTCCCTTGGACTGCAAGGAGATCCAACCAGTCCATCCTAAAGGAGATCAGTCCTGGGTGTTCATTGGTAGGACTGATGCTAAAGCTGAGACTCCAATACTTTGGCCACCTCATGCGAAGAGTTGACTCATTGGAAAAGACCCTGATGTTGGGAGGGATTGAGGGTAAGAGGAGAAAGGGACGGCAGAGAATGAGATGGCTGGATGGCATCACCTACTTGATGGACATGAGTTTGTGTAAACTCCGGGAGTTGGTGATGGACAGGGAATCCTGGTGTGCTGCAGTCCATGGGATCACAAAGAGTTGGGCATGACTGAGTGACGGAACTGACTGACTGACTCTGCATAGATGTTAAATAAGCAGGGTGACAATATACAACCTTGATGTACTACTTTCCCAATTTTGAACCAGACCACTGTTCCATGTCTGGTTCTAACTGTTGGTTCTTGATCTGCATACAGGTTTCTCAGGAGACAGGTAATGTAGTATTCCCATCTCTTCATGAATTTTTCACAGTTTGGAAATGGCAACCCACTCCAATATTCTTGCCTGGAAAATCCCATGAACAGAGGAGGCTGGCAGGCTACAGTCCATGGGGTTGCAAAGAGTCAGACACAAGTGAAGCGACTTAGCACACACAGTCAAAGGCTAACATGCCACAAGTAGAATTCTTTATTTCCTTTCCAAGAACATCAGACACCTCAATACATGATACCACCATGCAAACACTCAAACCGGAAGTGTCAGCCTGGTTCTTGATTTCACCTTTTCTTCATCTAGACTCCCAGTAATTCTGTGAGTTCAACCTTGACCCACTTTTCTTCCTCCACTGCTGTGTCTTTAGTCTAAGCTACTAACATCCCTTGTTTGAACTATTGCAATAGTCTACTTTCCCTGGTTTCCCTGCTTTCATACTTCCCATCCCCAGCCCAAATTCATTTCCCACTTAATGATGTTTAATGTATGAATCAGGGAATTCCCTGGTGGCATAATAGCTAAGGCGCCACGCTCCCAAAGCAGGGGGCCAGGGTTTGATCCCTGGTCAGGAAACTGATCCCTTCCACAACCAAAATCCCTTCTGCCAAAACTAAGACCCGGCACAGCCAAACCAATGAATTTACTCCATATTTTTTTTTAAAGAAAGAAGAAAAGGAGTAATTACATATACCTATAGGTCCAATATTGCCCATGGGCCATTAATTTAAAAATAATATAAATACAATTAAAATATAAATCAATTTGGGCCCCTCCCCTCCTTGAAACTCTGCAAAGATTTTCTTTTGACTGAAGACCAAATACTATAGAATGTCCTTCAAGGCTATGCATGAACTGGCAGTTGACTAACTTTGCAACTGAATCTCATACCTCTCACTGCCTTATTCACTGCTCTTTAGCTACAGGGGTGTCTTTCCACTTCCTCAGTGATACAAAGCCCTTTCATGCCTTAGAACCTTTGCACTGGCAGTTCCCTCTCCTTGGAACACTCTCTCCCTGACCCACAGGTGCCCACTACATGTTAACTGAACAAACAAGAAGAGTATGGATAGATTTCCTCTCCTACAAGAATAAGATGAATAATAAAATGAAAAAAAGTATGGCATTAATAACTTGTTTAGCTATTAGTATTTATGACATTTAAGCGATATGGGCTTGGTATGATTAGGCTATGGGTTTTCTGAAGCATGTTTCAGGGAGGAGTGGGAGGAAACATATTTAGCATGTGTTAATGATGACTCATTAATCCTGAGAGGTAGATGCTGATATCCCTGGTTTTCAGAATTTGTGTGGCTCGGCGAGGTTAGGTAACTGGCTAAGGATGAGTGGGTAAGAAGCCCTGGGTCTGGAATTTATAAGTGGTCTGACTCTAGTGCTTGTGTGTTCCCTGAATCCTGGTGCCTTTGGGTGGGTAAAACTCAGAGAAGAGATTCGAGGTAAAAAAAGAGAGACACCTGGAGACACTAGCTTTTTTTGTTCACCTGGATAGCATCTCTAGCTGCTGTGATCAGAGAGACTAAGTATCTCTGCCTTGGTTGTCAGATATGGCCTGAGTGAGCTGAACTAGCCCTCAACTTAGAAATCCAGTACCCATACACACAGATAAGGCAGGGAATACAGTTAGGTATGGCAATTAATGAGCCACCATCTGCTAAAACATCACACTCTGAGTGGGACTTAACATGGTTATGGGTTTCTTTGAACATGGTTTTTTTTTTTTTTTTTCCCCCACCATATGTGCTTAAAGGCTCTAAAAAGGAAACAGCTTAATCCAGGAATGTGAAAAAGAATGGTGACATTCCGTGGTGTGTCAGTGAAATGAGAAATTTATCAGGCACCATCTATTTTGGGGCTTGGTGGTATTTTCTGGTTCCAGGCTTCCAGTTAGTGACAAAATGGCAAGATGAATTACCACATGTGTGGGGTAGGTAGAAAGGAGCACCATAGTAGGTGCTGCTTCTAAAATTTACTTTTGGCTTTGCCCTGGACTCAACTGACACATATACAGAAAATACCCTGTTTCCTCCAAGGCCTCTCTGAGATAGCATGTATTCCACTTGGCTTAGCCATATTCTTCCCGCTGAGAATGGATCTGTCTGTGCCAGATTTCCCTATCTGTCTGTGTTGAATATTGTTTGCACCTCCGGGATAGCACTCAGTCCAAGCATCTCTCTTTATAGCCTCTTGCGTTTCTCTCTTCCTCCTCCTCCACTAACGTAAAGCTCCCTGAGGGCACAGGCCATGCTTTTCATCATTTCAGCATCCAGTACAACCCAGCAAAATAACTTACATTGGGGGTACTCAATAAATGCTGAATTAAAATAAAATTGTTACAGGGGAACAGTTTAGAATGATGACATTAATGTGAGATACCTCAATTATTTACAGAAATGACATATTGTAGGTCAACAACATATTGCCTCTATCTTTACATTAAATGCTGGAAAAATGTCTGATAGTACCAAGAATAAACCCCTACTCTTTATGAAAGCCAGAGTGTGATTTTGATTAAACTTCACAGTTTAAAATCTGTGGAATCGGGACTTCCCTGGTAGTCTGGTGGTTAGGAATCCGCCTACCAATACAGGGGACATGGGTTCGATCCCTGGTCTGGGAAGATTCCACATGCTGCAGGGCAACTGAGCCCATGTGCCATGACTACTGAGAACATGCTGTAGAGCCCATGTTCCAAAACAAGAGAAGGACATGGACAGGAGCTAGCGAAAGCCCACGCACAGCACCTAAGACCTAGTGGAGCCGGAAATAAATTTAAAAATAAAATAAAATCTGTGGAATCGAAATGTTTGAAATGAGGAAAGATATTACTTTTGGTCTCTGCACTGGGGCAAAAGGGCCTTTCAGAATATTCATGATTATAGCATGGTTAACTCAGCATGGGTATGTCAATAAATCATTGCCATAGCTCTGTGATGATTGGGTCTCTCTCTCCCTGTGTGTGTGTGTGTGTACATTTTTGTAAGAAAATTTAAGAACTTCCTGACTATATAGAAAAATGCAATGAATGTCATAGAGCACCTAGATATTATGTTAAGTATGAGAAGGCAAAAGTGTTTTTATAAATATTTAAAGATGGCCAACACATCAGCTGGTATACTTAAATGCTATGGGAATATTGACAGTAACGAAGAAGGCTCTAGAGTAATATAAAGGATATTTATTTGTAACTTGGAGAGTTGGACACTGAAGGATGAAAGTCACGAAGACAACACTGGAGGAAGATGCATTGGGCAACAGTGTCCAAGATAACTTTAGGAAGAGCTGCCCACGAACCCAGATGTCCTGGAATTATGGGAGCCAAGGAGGGAGCTGGAATAATAATTCAGATGTGAGTGACAGAGGCACAGTGATAGCCAGAGGTAGAATTGTGGAGAAGAGATTGGCTAGAAAGATATTTCAAAGGAAGAATCCCTACCACTTTGTGAGTATGATAGAAACTTCTAAAATATCTACATTTGTCAACACCAGAGAGAGGGATAAGTGAGGAGGGGCAGTTGAGCCACAGGGGAAATATACGAACTGACCTTTGAACGTACTGAGTTCCACAACACAGTGAGATGCCCAGGTGGAAATTCTCTAGCTCTGTCCCTGTCGGTTTAGGGTACTGTTTCTCCAAGGGAGATACTGGTAATGTCAAATCTGGAGATGGCAAAGGGAAATTTAAGACAAGTGAAGAAAAAGCTAAGTTTGAAAGCACTGTGGGCACAGCACTGCCACAGCCAAGACATGCCTTGGTGTTCCGGTTGGATATTGATCTCCCATCATTTTTACTCCTTGCCAGGCTAAATGCTCTCCTAAATCGGCTGTATTCTGGGTTGGTTAGGCTTCTGGGTAGGGTAGGCTTTTACTGGTCTGCAACTACTTAGCTTGTGTTCAGGAATTAGAAGATGTCAACTTTATGATTTAAAGATGTAGAAAAATATTCTTTTACAGTGGACCTCAAATATGGAAGTCTCCAAATCTATCAGGCAGATATACAAATCAGAATTATATTGTGGCCACAATGCCAACATCTTTGATCTAGTCCTCCTGGCAAAGTTTAACACATCCTTTGAGAACTTACTCAGAAGTTACTACCTCTAAGTAACCTTCCTGACTCCTCCAGGCAGTTAATCTTTTCATTGTTCACATTACCACACACTTTGTTCTGATTTCTATACTACAGGGCATAGAAAAAGCTATGTGTCTCTCTCACTACTAGTCTGGGAGCATCCAGAAGATGGGAACCATCGATTCATCTTTGTATTTCCCACTCCCCCAGCAGGTGGGCCTAGTGGATGATAGTTCATTGTTGGAAATATCCAAAAGAGAAATTTTAAGAACATAGATGGTGTGATACTCAGTTGCTATAGCAAAACCTGTGTACACATCATATGTCACATTCCCGCTGATGCTGTTAATGCTGCACCAGCAGAAGCGTGCTCTCATTACATGCTGCTGGCCCATATTTGTAATGTGTGACATTTTTTATGAAATACTGTCAAGGGTAATCCATCATATAGTAACCTTTGGATTATATGCTGAGACTGGTCTTAAACATAGACATAAATGAACTTCAAGGATAATGCTGTTTTTGGAGAAGGGTATGATCAAAGGGTTCTGGCTCAGAAAATAAAGCAGAACATTATTTTCTTTTAAGTTAAACAGTAGTGCCTGAGAAAGAGTTTTCCTTCTGTTGGCTCCAGTTGGGGACATGGTTATTGTGTGAAGATAATCAGGTGACTCTGAAATGTGGCAGAATATTTATTTGTTGGAGTACATCAGGATTTGTAAAGGGAGTGAAGAGTTGCTTAAGGTTTGACTATCCTTGGGACTTGCAAGGTTTGTAATATCTTGATCTCAAGAGGCATTTTCAAAAAATAAAAGGACATATGACAACTAGAGTGAGTTTCAGATATCAGCTGTGGGTTCACAGTGAAAGATATTCTTTCTGTGTATCCATAAAGATTGAGGATTTTACACATATTATAGACTAGAAATAAAAGCAAGCTTCTAAGTCTCATCATTTTTTTGTGTAAATCCAGATAAGACTCCTTTGATGAGCTTAGCGTTTCCTGTTAAGGAAAAGCTTATAGGTGAGAGGAACACTAAAATTATAATTCTTTGTCTTCCTTAATTAGACTGAAGCTCACCATAGATCTTGCTGAGATAATCCAAGTAATAATTCACATTGTCAGGTCAGCAGAAATAGGCAGGGGGTGCCCAATATGACTGAAAGATTTGCTCCAGTGGTCTATCTGTGAAGGGAGGTATACAGTCTTCATGGGCAATATACCCTCTGAAGATGCTGAGTACAAACAGCAATGAAAACAAATCCCAGAAAGATTCTTATATCACCTTTACAGATGTCATTTCAGAGGAAATATATAAATCATATTCATAGCAACTGATGTGGGGCACTAATTAATAAGTCCCATTAAATCTGGAGTAATGACATTTAGCATCTAATGAATGCCTCATCATTCTTTGATCATCAATATAGCAAAAGAACACAAATCTTGGTATCCTTGGGCTCCCACAGCATGGTTTTCTGTCTGTGATGTGGCCCCCTGGGCATTAAGTGGCTGGAGGGTATTGCTCCTCTATCATCAGATTCCACACAACACAGCGATTAACTCTTGCAGGACCCTGAGTCCTAAGGTTTCCTCATTTTAGAAAATGTGAATCTGCCTGCCATTCTCAATTAATGCCTCCGAGTGCCCTAGAAAATAGAAGCAAGCTGAGATGTTGACTTTGGTGTGTAGTATTGCTAAGCTGTTGACCCTCCCAGCCCATGTAAGTTGCACAGGAGGAAAAAATAAAAAATCATCCCCTTGATTTATTACTAAGGACTTTCTTTAAGGACAATAATCACCTCACAGACCAGGTGCCATTGCAAAGGCTTATTGATCACTATAGACTTGTAGAAATTCCCGGAGGCCGTCATTCCAGTGGGAGATGGAGGTGGTCGACGAAAAAGAAGTCCATCCCTGAGCAGGCTGGAGTGGGAGAAAAATCCCTGGCCATTGGTCCATCGCTCTAGTGACACTCGGTGTCTTTTCTTTCAGAAGAGGGTCTGGAGCGGAGAGAGCGCTGAGAGGTTGCGGTGGGCGAGGGGGAGGGAAAGCGGGGGACGACAGGGTGACAGAGCCGCCCAGGGGTCTGAGAGGCTGCGTTCTTCGGTGGAGGGAAAAAGGGTCTTCGGCTCCAGATCGAGATTCCTGAGTTAAGTATCACCGCGCAGCCCGACCCAGATGGGATTCGCTTCTGGTTACAAAACGGGACACTGATCAACACCAACTTGGACAAGTGACAAGACTGAGTCTGATGTGGGTGGATGTCATTTCAGGTCGTCGGAGGGGAGAGGACGGCTGAGCGCTCGTGGGTAGCTGGGGAGAAGCGTCGCGGCCAGGGCAGGGCCAGAAAGGGGCAGGAGCGGGGAGACAGGGCCAAGAGGGAGGACGAGTTGGAGAAAAGTAGGGGCAAAGTAGGGACTGGGTGAAGGGGAGACAGGCGGAGACAGGGGGAAAGTGAGGGCGGCGAGGAGAGGGATTCGAAAGGGAAGAGGAGCCTCGGGGGCGCAGGGCGGAAGGATCGACAGGGCGGTGTGGACAGCGAGGGGTGAGCCGGAGCGGGGGCGCTCCAAAAGGGAGGGGAGGGGGCTGCGGAGCGGCGGTGGAAGCGGGGCTGCGGGCCGCGAGAAAGTGCTCGAGGCGCCGGGTGGCGCGGAGCGGCGGGCCCGGGAGGAGGCGGGCGCGCGGTCGGAGGGAGCCGAGGAGGGAGCGCGCCGGGCCGGGAGCCGGAGGCCGCGGGCGGCAGGGGGCAGCGGGGGAGCGCGGGAGAGAGAGAGCGGAGCGAGCCGAGGCCAAGTGCATTGTGTCTGGCGGCGGCGCGCGGGCCCACCGGCGGCGGGGCGAGCAGCCATGGAGCCGCGGGCGCTCGTCACGGCGCTCAGCCTCGGCCTCAGCCTCTGCTCCCTGGGGCTGCTGGTCACGGCCATCTTCACCGACCACTGGTACGAGACCGACCCCCGGCGCCACAAGGAGAGCTGCGAGCGCAGCCGCGCGGGCGTCGACCCCCCGGACCAGAAGAACCGCCTGATGCCGCTGTCGCACCTGCCGCTGCGGGACTCGCCCCCACTGGGGCGCCGGCTGCTCCCGGGCGGCCCAGGGCGCGCCGACCCCGAGTCCTGGCGCTCGCTGCTGGGGCTCGGCGGGCTGGACGCCGAGTGCGGCCGGCCGCTCTTCGCCACCTACTCGGGCCTCTGGAGGAAGTGCTACTTCCTGGGCATCGACCGGGACATCGACACCCTCATCCTGAAAGGTGAGCGCCGGGCGCGCCCTGCGCCCCAGGCGCCCGCTCGCGGAGCGCAGCTCGTGGCTCCGCAGGGGCGCCGGTCCCCACGGCCGTCTCCCCGCCGCGTCCCCGGCACACTCTTTCGTCTTCCCCGCCGCCTCCTTTCTTTCTCCCTCTCCCTTTCTTTCTCCCGTCCCTCCCTCCTCTCTCGCTCTGCTTTCCCCGACTCTTTCCTCTTCATCCTCCTCTGTCTCCTTTCCTTCCTCGACCTCCTTCCTCCCCCTTTTCTCCTCTCCTCTGTCGTTCTTCGCTCTCTTTGTACACCTGCCCGACTTGGAATGCATGTGTCGATTGCCGCTGGCGAGGAAGGGAACCCTCAAAAAGACCCAACCTTGCCCAGTTGGGCTCCTTCCCTCAAGTTGTGCTTTCCTTTTAGAAATACCCTCGGAAGAAAAGTGGTGCAAATCTCAGAAGAGGAGGAAAGGGCTTTATTCTTGCACAGCTTTAATGTTGGTAGCAGACGGGACTGATGTGGTCATGCCAGCCTGACAGGCTAATGGGGAGCTCAGGAGGCCGGAGGAACCTTCCTCTAAACCCCGAAGTGCGGGGTTCCTTTGGGTTAGACCTCAGACAACAGTAATGCCCTGATGGAGGCAGCTGAATGCAGCTAGGACATCGACTGTTTTGCAGCCTTTCTCCTGATGACTGGGCACACCATCCTCAGTTCAGGGCGAGCAGAGTGGAAAACCTGCCCAAGCCTTCTAAAGCAGAGCTTTTTGTATTTGCACACGGAGTCTCTACAGAATCACCCTCTCAGATTTTGATACCTTGTTGTTTTGTTATTTGGCACTGAGTTGTAGAACATCAGTTTGCTCTTCTGAAGTCTAGAGGATACCTGGCTCCCATGCGTGTTGGATCCTTTGAATTTATTTATTTATTTTTTTGTAATCTCATTCAGTGTGACAGTCCTATTGCTGAAGCTTTCTTCTAGCTGTCAGAGTTTGACCCTTATGATAAATTCTTTTTCTCTGAGATGAAAACAAAACAAAACAAAAAACCACGTTCTTCCCTGGAACTCATTGTTGCAAAAGAAAAAAGAAGACGTATAAAATCAGTACATCTAAATCTTTAGGAGCCATTCAGGAAAGCAAAGAAGCAGATTTGTGTTGAATTCTGGTTTGGAATGGAATTACACAGAAAGGAGGGAGTTAATAACATATTGGCCTCAAAGTCTTGTTAGTTGGCGTATTCCTCATTTCTCAAACATGTCAACTTCCTCCTTCCCATGGCTAGCTCAGCTGGGGTCCGCCATCTGAAATCTGTCTGTGGTGGAAGGACTCCAGTGCTTTGGGGAGCAGGGAGCAGATACAATAACCTTCTTTTGGAAACTGCGCTTTGTTCTTTCCTCTCCTACCTCACATCCAAATCTGGTTTCTCCTCATGAAGATGCTGCATAATTAATGCTGATAATAGCATAGTACATGAACAAACTGTAAAAGCTCAAAGTGGAAGCTCAGTTATGGAATGCTCATTTAGGCAAGGCAGTTTTGAAAGCTAAGCAGTGTAGTCTGTCTTTGGGAATGAACGACAGAGCTGCATTTCCTTACACTCTTCCTGTGCCTAGAGTATTTGATTGCATGTAAACTGGATATGGAATAATGCTTGAAACAGCAGGGTAGAGTTCATTCAATCCAAGGGCAGGAGAGGCTGCCACACGGGACACCTGCACATTCCCTACCTCCTCATCCGTCCTGCTAGCTGAGGTGTGCTCAGCTCCAGGGAAGTTCAAAATTCAATAATCCTAGAGGCTGAAGGGACTTTAGACGTCATTCAGTCCAACCTCCCACCTATTGTTTGAACTCCCTTCTACATCTTTCTGACATGGTTGTCCAGCCTAGCACTTCCATAAGATGGAACTTGTGTACTAGTTAAAGAGTTACAGTTTTCTCATCATAAACACAAGTCTAGATTAAAATGATTTCAGCTTTGTAATATTGCTGGTGTTTAGCTAATTCTTTGGGTGGAATACTAAAGTGTTCTAGCTTGTCATCAGAAGACCTGGGCTCCATTGTTGCCCATACCACTAAATCTCAGGATTTCCTCCAACAAGTCCAGGCCTCCTTGGTCTTCAGTTTTTTTGTTCCTTGTAGGAAGGCTCAGTATCCTTTAGGGGATTTTTTTCTAGTTCTGAAATCTGTCATTGTTGTGCTAATAGCAATGTAAGTTTAGCTTCCTAGGAAGTTAACGAGCTGCCGTTATTAAGACATGAAGTTTGGAGAAATGACATTAAGTACATTGTAGGATCATAATTTGTTATCTGGGAGATGGCCAAAAGGGCCTGCAGTACTTTCAATATTGCTCCCCATCTACCTTGGGCTAGTTACACAACTCTTTTGGATCTCAGTTTTATCATCTGTGAAATGAATGAGTGAAATGAATAGCTTTAAAATTCTGTGATTCCAAGAATAGTTTGAACAGATGGTTTTTGACACCTCTATTAGGTAAACATTACTTTTGTTTTGGCATCTGTGGTATAATTTGGCGTTTGTGGTATGTGCTGGCATTTGTGGTGGTGTCTGAGTTTCTTAAATGAGCCCTCTAGCTAGAAGTTAACATCACATCTAATTTAAAATTTTGGACCACTTGTGTCCCATGTTTCATCTTTACTTCTCTGAATTACCTTATGAGTCCTAAGATTTAGTAGATTCAGATAAGAGAGAGGGGAGGGATGGGAAGGGCCACAAGAAGTACCTGACTTGTTTAGTGAACTTTTGAGAGAAAAAGAGATCAGCTTTCTTTGTGTGGATTTAGAGCACAAAGCCAGGAGTTGGGTGAAAGTTGCAGAGGGGAAAGTATAGAACTGTTAACATGGAAGACTTCTCACAATTGGAACTGTTTCTGATTCCTGTTATGAGAAAGTATTTCTGAGAGATGTAGAGGAAAAATAAACAGACAATGTGGACTATAAAAGACTGGCTTAGAAATGCAACATAAAAGTCTATAGAATGTTCATCTACTTTAGAGAAATCATATGAACCAGAAAATCAGCCGTCTTATTGGGACAGGTATTTGGGAAAATTGTCAAACTCTGAATGTCACCCTTTCATTGTGATTCTAGTTTACTTTTAGCCCAGAGTGACCCTAGAAGGTCTAGATTGGACCTCCAACCAGGACCTTAATAAGAGTGGAGGTAAAGTTATTGATAAACCCATTAAGAACCAAGACTAGAACTCAATGCTACGCTCTTAGGCTGACGAAGGACCAGTCCCCAACACAATTTGAATATAGGTTTTCCAGCACCGTCCTCTTACTATATTGACTAATCCACATTTTACTATCTTGCCCACTGGGATAACATGGGACCTTACAAATGCTGTAGAGATATTAAGTTCGCACTGCATTATAGAAATAAATGCCCATCAAAACCCTGTTATTCCGTCAGTTAATATTAGGAAGATTTCAGCTACACATGTGAGAGTTCTTTTGTATTTGAGTTGGTCAGTTAACTAACTTACTGTTCCTTGTAGACCCTTCTTGCAGCTAACTTTTGTTGCTAACAAAGCTTTGCTGTTCAAAGTAAAGACAGTCTCTGGTAAGTTTGCAAATTATTCATCCTCCATCTAGCAGTAGGAGGGCTAGAACAGTTAAAGAAGCCTTGTGGTAGAAACTTGAAAGAATGGGTTTAAAGAGGAGGGCCTCAGGCCCCTCTGTGCCCTTGGGAATACCACATTGGAAAGAAGCCTCTATGTATAAAAGAAAGCCAGGAAGGCAGGTGGCATGGATTGTGTACAGAGCCCAGGAAATGACAGGAGGTGACCTAAAGATAGATTCTTTTTTCCCACCGTTCATCCAGTTTATTTACTCTATAAACATGTGTTGAATGTCAGATATTCTTCTATGCACAGAAAATTTGGCTTCCCTTGTGGCTGAGCTGGTAAAGAATTCTCCTGCAATGCAGGAAAACTGGGTTCAATCCCTGGATTGGGAAGATCCCCTGGAGAAGGGAATGGCTACCCACTTCAGAATTCTGGCCTGGACAATTCCATGGACTGTATAGTCCATGGGGTCGCAAAGAGTCGGACATTACTGAGTGACTTTCACCTTTACTTCAAAAAACAGAAAATACAGAAGTGAAAAAAATGGATAAAAATGCCTGCCCCAGTGGAGTTTATATCAAGTATTGTAGTTATTTTCTAGTAGGTTATAGAGTAACTACTTTTAGTAGCCTGTGGGATAAACACTTTGGGCAGGCTGCTAGCACTGGTAGGTAAATGACAGAAAGTACACTGCAGAGTGATGGAGAGCCGGAACCTTTGGGTGACACCAGGCATTCTGTTCCAAGTGCAATTCTTATGTTTAAACTACTTGATGAACAGTAAAATAGGAGGACAGATGGAAAGAGACTCAGTTGGAAGCATTCTATAATACTTCTTTCAGTTACTGAAAACACTGACTTTAATAAATAAACATTGATGAGTCTTGTGAATACATTATATGGAACTTTGGAGAAATTAATTTTGAGTAGGGATTAGTCATTGAAATGATATCAAAAGTGCCAACTGTTCTTACTAGCCTTAAGTTTAATTGAAAAAAATTTTTAATTAAAAATTTTCATTAAAAGCAATCCACACTACTATTCAAATATATGTTCCTTGTTTATGTAAATGGAATCCTAATATTATATATTGCCTGTAATAAACAAAAGGGAAATGAATGTTGTAGTGTTTTGTTTTTATGAAGTTAAGAATGATAGAATTTTAGAAATGTGAAGATTATGATTCTGTAGTCATATTGTTCACTTGTATAAATCATTTGGGATTGAATTCTTAAAACTTGACATAGAATATGTCCTTGTGGTTTCAGAAGCATTTTTCCTTTAATGAGATAAACAGAGATATCAAAGACAGTGGGACATAAATATTTTGTCATTTTACTCTCTGCAAGAAAGAGAAAGTAGGAGGATTGGTAGGAATTTATTGGGTTTCTTCCTCACTCTGCTAATGATTTATCTGTTTTCCCTGTTGGCTTATTTTCCATGAAATTAATAGTCTGTACAGGACCCACCAAGTTCTACCTGACACAAAAATAGATTGATGATTTTCTCCAGCTCATTTGTAGACCAAAGTATCATTTGTGTTAGAATAATAATCTCCCAAGAGCAGATGTATCTGGGAAATCTGGGAGGCGAGCACTGTTTCTCCTTCCTGACCCATTAGTTTACACACTGTTCTCGGACCTTCTCTTGGACCAGAAGATGCGGCTGGCAAAGGGATTCTTCAGTTTTGGGGGTGCTGGGGATATCATTAAGACTTCCTTTTTCTCTCTTCATTTCTCAAGGCAGTGGTCTTAAGCCCCACTCTATGTAATTTATATTTTTTCATTTAAAAATTAGATACAAGAACTGTACTTAGATGGGCTTCCCAGATGATGCAGTGGTAAAGAATCCACCTGCCAATGCAGGAGTTGCAGGAGACGTGGGTTTGATCCCTGGGTGGGGAAAATCTCTTGGAGGAGGAAATGGCAACCTACTTCAGTATTCTTGCGGAGATAATCCAATGGACAGAGGAGCCTGGCCGACTACAGTGCATGGGGTCACAAAGAGTCAAACACAACTGAGCAATTGAGAATGCTTGCACACTCTGTACTGAAATATATTGGCTTGTCCAAAAATTTCATTTTTCATACACGTGTGTGGGAAACCGAACAAACTTTTGGGCCAACCCAATACATCATGAAACATGAATGAACACAAACCTTGAAGGGATGGGATAATATTAATAAATAGAAAAAAAGTTTATGTTCCAGTGGGTACATAAGAGGACTGCTTATGTAGCGCCTGGCATATCCCCCTTTCTCTTGGAAGACTGCTTCTCTCATTGCCCATCAGCAAAGCCCGAGTTTCTCATCTGGGCAGAAGATGGATTGTTCCTTTATTGTTGTGGCTGACCTCTGTGGTGGGTCTCCTAGCACCATTGTATCACATATTCATCTTGCACAGAGGAGAGAAGAAGATGCATTTTATTTCTGTATCATTTCTGACATGAAACAGTATTACCTGCGACTTTATGATTAAACAACTGCTAGCTCATATTACACAGCTCTTAATGAGTAGATTTGTAGTTTTGTGCTGCAGTGTCTTGAGGCTGAACATACTTGAGTGTGACATCCTATGCTTCAACACATCCTATTGATAACACTCCTGAAGGTTATCTTACATAGAAATTAAATTCTCACTTGCCTCTCTGGTATCAAAAAAAGACATTTGCTTCTATTCTTTCCATCTGCACAGAGAAGTCACCTTTTGATAGTGATTCATAAACACAAAAGTGGATGGTGGTTTAAGTGGTTTGTGATCAAAATTGCCAGAGTCAATGACGTTTGCATCTACTATGTCTCATGGATTACATTTAGCAATGGCCTTGAGGGGAACAACAGAAGAGTTTTTTGCTATGCCATAGAACGTTCACATCCAATCAGAGTTGCTGTGATTTTTTTCTTAGCTCCTGATTTCTCTTCTTCAAAGCTCAGAAAGAGCCCTTAAACCCCATCAGGCAGACTACTCATAATTGCAAGTGTTCTTGATTGCAAGAGAAGATAGCTTTTGTTGGGGGAGCATCCAGGGGTTACATTTCACTGAGGGAGTAACTGAGAAGCCCAGTGTCAATGGTAAATGGCAAACGATGGTGAGTGGCCACATTGAAGGAATTTAGGCTGGTCCTAGAGTTTTCCCAACAGTTATCAAGAATGAACTCTCCTTTCCTCTTTGAGTACACCTGCATGCAGTATACCCCAGGTAACTGAGCTGTGACCTCTGCCAAGCAAGCTGTGACATTAGGTTGGCAGTGTCCTTGACCCCATCTTTCTTGTGTCCATGTTATCTTTCAGAGAGATTCCATTGTCCTTCTTTGAAACTCAATTATATGACCATCTGAGGCCTATTGTCTTGTATTATTTGCGGTTAAAAGAATAAAAATAATCTGATTTGGTCATCCGCTTCATTTCCCTCTCCCTTGCAGAAGCAACTGGTGCAATGGAAGGGAAAAGTTGAAAACAGCTAAGCTGGAGGTTTGGCAAATAGTACAAGTAGCAAATGTATCTCCTTTGGAGTAAAACATTACCTCATTAATTTGGGGGCAATTCAGTTAAGATCATCTTAACCCTGTAAACTTGCTTTAAATGTAACAAATTAGTTTTTTCTACTATATATATATATATATATACACACATATATATATGTATTAAAAAAATACCATTACTATTGTCTAAAGCTGTGCACAACTGGTTGTAAAGATTTTTATCAAAATAAAGGCATCTGGCAGTAGAAAATGGACTTTATCTTCAAAACCTGGTAAAATTGATGCTGGTTTTCTTTTTCTTTTTCACTTTCTTATAGTGCTTCCCTGCAGTTAAAAGTGATTGCAGTGATTAATCTGTTTTATTGCAAGTTTTAACTAAAAAGATGTACCTGAACTTCTTGGAGCCCGAGAGAGTCTGCATCAGCCATCACGAAGCTGACAGCCTTTGTTTGCTGTAGAGTACCAGGAAACTCCAGGCTGCACTCCATCTTTCTTGTAACTCATCCAGATAAGCTGATTGCAGACCAAACAATAATGTCGTGGGGACACCCATCAGGAAATGCATTAGCAAGTGAAAAAAGGGGAACAATACAAACCATATTTCAGTTTCCGTTATCTTGACTGACTGAGGACACACTGAATTATTTTTTACAACTTGCTGGATGCCCCCACTGTTCAGACTTTTAAGTGTTTTGTTCATGGGAAAAAAATCAATCAACTCATTTCTCCTCTAAGAACCAAAAGGATGTAATCTGTTCTCTTCTGGTTCCACCAGGTTGTTTGATACCATACAGGTAGACAGGGAAGTGATTCCAGAAATATGTGAGAAATTTTGAATGTATAGATAATCCAGAAGGCTTTACTGTCCCTTTAAATAGGTCCCTCAACTGTAAATCAACACTGATGCTTCCATCTGCCATGCCAGAAAACACTGACGTATATTCTTAGGGTCTTTAACTGGCAAGATTGAGAGAGTGAGGATGGGGGTAGGGGTAGGAGGCTGTATGTGACTTGGATCTCTTTTGCCTGTATTTTAAGGAATTTTTATTTGGTGTGGGGGATGTAAGCATTTGCTTCATTCAGAAATCAGCAAATGTTACTGACTGTTGAAAAGAAATGCTTTTGAAAATAAGAGGCTGCTTAGTGTAACACGTGGGTGCTGTGTCCTCCTTGCCCTGTGAGGTTTTGCTGTCTCTAAGGGTACCCTCAGTAGTGAGGAAGAGGGTCTGAGGAGGTGGGTTGGGGCTTTTGGTTAATTTGAGTTTGAATGCCATTCCTTACATTCTCACAGTTTTGAAAACTCCTTACAGTAATGTTTATAGTTGTCATGAAATTTTTAGCATGGGCATCCCATTAAATGGTATTCAAGGAAGCTATCCTGAAAAACAACAGAATTGATCACTTGTCATGGGGTTGAAAGATTATGAAACTGATCACCAGAGCAACAATTTGACTCAGCAGAAGATAAACTGTAGGAGAGGAGAAACTAAAAATATAATAGCCAATGGTAATAATGGAATCTGGGTCAAAGTTCAGTATTTGTTTTATGCCACTAATACTTAGTCACTTATTCCCGGTGGTTTGATCCTTAGCATTTTAGGGAAACTTTGATGTTCAGACAATGGAAATGTTGGTTGAAAGAAGCTAAAACTAACAAATACTAGAGAAAGAAAGAGCTAGGCTGAATTCAAGTGGCAGAAGAAGCTACAGTGACTGCCGATAAGAACGATTCTGAAAAATATTGTCTTCTGTTCAGTTTTTTGAAAGAAACAAAACCAAAAAGGCACAAGGAAATCGCTTACTATTCAGCAGTAGAAGATAGAATCCAGGCAGAAATGTCTGCTGAAGAAGCATCAAAGTCATGTATTTCTTTCTTTTTTTTCTCAAGGGTGACCTTTTGTTTCTGAAAGAAACTCAAATTGGTTGGAGGAAAATGGGTAAGCACATGTTGAATTAAAGATTCATAGAGCTGAAAGGAATTTTGAGCCATGATCCTCACCCATTTTTTTTACTGTGATGCCGTGATAGAGAATTTTCTTGTGCGCTGCACACTTCTGCCCATTACATGTAATTCCTGGCATACCAGCTCTGAATCTCTGTTTTTCACTCAGAAAGTGTGTTTTTAGAATGTCTGTGAAGGAGGGAATATTGTTATCAGCAAAATCTCAAATAAGTTTTAATTTATAAAATAGACTCTAGCTTTTGCACAGGGAAAGTCCTTTGATCTTATGTAGAAGAAACTTAGAGAAAGCAGTCTGATTGGCTGTGGGAGTGGAGGCTTTATCCAGTTTGTGTATTTTTTAGGGGTGAGGCTTGTACAGGAAGCTGATGGATACCATGAGCATGTGTACTTCAGTCTCCCAAAGTCATCCCCAGGCACCACCTCTGATTTGGAAATTGGGAATTTTATTAAGAACTCATTACTTGTTAATCTTCTGAACCCATCCCAACACACCTGATTTGAGAAAGTTAAAAAAAAAAAATGACAGGAGGAATCATAAAAGGTCATAGTTTTGTTTGCCCTCCAAGTATAACAGAGTTATTGAAATAAATCTGTCTGAGAGACCTTGAGAGGCATTAAACAGAGTTCACAATTCAGTAAACCCATATACAGATGATTCTGCAGCCATATTTGAATAGGCCATGGGGGAAATTGAATGTTCCTTACTAATATGCCCCAGATTTTCATTTTGGAAATTCGTGGCCTGGGTGTTTTTTAGAGCATGTTTTTATTTTTTCAATTATCACACGGTTCTTGTTTTAGCACTCTTCGTGTTCTATTTGCAGGTTAAAATGGCAGACCTATTCCTCCCCCATCCCCGGCTAAGTATTGTCCCATATATGTAGGTTTCTGGAGTTTTTAATTCCTGAAAAGGTCAGATATGAAACATTATAATTTTGGTTGTAAGTCTAAGTTTTTAAAATGCTATTAATAAAATACTTGATAAACATTTATCCACTTGCATAAGCAGGTTTACTAAAGATCTTTTAGTGCTAAATAATAGAAAACCCAGATGAAAATGACTTAACCTACAAGAAGAATGTGTTTTCACCCATAACAAGAAGTCTAGAGGAAGCCTGTACCTAGGCTGGTCAATTGAAGATTGGATTCTGTTGGGCTTTAGTTGTTGCAGCATGACAGCTTTGCCTTCAGGCTTGTCTCTTCCTGATCACCAGCAGGACTGATGGTCACTTCCTCACACAACAGTAGTTCAAAGGCCAAAGCAGGAGAAAAGCCATGCCCCCTTTCTCCTAAAACATTCTTAGAATGAATGTAATGCCCCAGAAGGCTCCCAGATTTCCCACAGACTTCACTGGTTAGAATTATGTCACATGACCATTCCTAAACCAATGCCCAGTGAATTGAAGGGAATTATCATGATCCCTTAGACCAGTCAAGCTTCTCATGACAAGGGCTAAGACTTCAGTGTCCCGGGAGGCACTTGCCTGCCTGATGCCTGAAGGAAGTCTGGCTACTGTTACTCTAGTGCTGCTGCAGCCCCCAGTCCAGACGGTGGTCCAGCCCTACCTGTGATCATTCCATAGGGAGAACAGGACTGAGAGAACCCCGATTTCTTGCTGGTGCTTCCAGATTTACCACATTCCCACTCTACAGCCTGCCCTGATGGGGATAGGGAAGCAAAAGAACATCTTTTTCCTCTGTATCCCTAAATTCTCAGATTATTGTTGTTGTTCAATTGCTCAGTCGAGTCCCACTCTTTGTGACCCCATGGACTGCAGCATGCCAGGCTTTCCTGTCCATCACCATCTCCTGGAGCTTGCTCAAACGCATGTCCATTGTGTTGGTGATTTCATCCAACCGGCTCATCCTCTGTTGTCCCCTTCTCCTCCTGCTTTCAATCTTTCCCAGCATCAGAGTCTTTTCTAATGAGTCAGCTCTTCTCATCAGGTGACCAAAGTATTGGAGCTTCAACTTCAGCATCAGTCCTTCCAGTGAATATTCAGGACTGACTTCTTTTAGGATTGATTGGTTTGATTTTCTTGCAGTCCAAGTGACTCTGAAGAGTCTTCTTCAGCACTGCAGTTGGAAAGCATCAGTTCTTTGGTGGTCAGTCTTCTTTATGGTCTAGCTTTCATATCCATACATGATTACTGGAAAAACCATAGCTTCGACTGTATGTACCTTTGTTGGCAAAGTGATCTCTGCTTTTTAATACAGTGTCTAGGTTTGTCATAGTTTTTCTTCCAAGGAGCAAGTGTCTTTTAATTTCATGGCTATGATCTTCCTGACCCAGGGATTGAACCCGGGTCTCCCACCTTGCAGGCAGACGCTTTAACCTCTGAGCCAATGAAGCAGAAGTAGATGTTTTTCTGGAACTCTCTTGCTTTTTCGATGACCCAATGGATGTTGGCAATTTGAGCTCTGGTTCCTCTGCCTTTTCTAAATCGAGCTTGCACATCTGTAATTTTTTAGTTCACATACTTTTGAAGCCTAGCTTGGAGAATTTTGAGCATTATTTTGCTATCGTGTGAAATGAGAGCAATTTTGCAGTAGTTTGAACATTGTTTGGCACTGCCGTTTGTGACTGGAATGAGAACTGACCTTTTCCAGTCCTGTGGCCACTGCTGAGTTTTCCAAATTTGCTGGCATAGTGAGTGCAGCACTTTCACATCATCATCTTTTAGGATTTGAAATAGCTCAGCTAGAATTCTGTCACCTCCACTATCTTTGTCTGTTAAATTCTCAGGTTGGGTTCCTGTAAATTGACTGATGAAAGACAAATGAAGACAGAAAAACAGAAGTTAACATGTGCACCATGCATATGGAGCCCTCAGGGACTGGTAGCTCAAAGCCGTGTGTAGGACTTAGGTTTATATGACATCTTAATGAAAGAACAGTACATTTTTAGAGAAGTGGTAAGACAAAGGAAAGGACTTTGGGTTTCTAGGGCTGACAGATTGTGGGAAGGCAAATATTAGGAGAGACTGGTGGTAAATCAGGGCTAGAAATTAGCAAGGATTGTTATGTAGATTCCTCTGCTACCATCTCTTCACTGATGAGAATCTAGAGTTATCTCTGATAATTAACTTCTATCCTTCATGGTAGAAGGAGGCAGCACCTTTATAAATTTATGTCCTGCTGTTAGGCAAGTAGGAGAAGGGCAGAGCTTTTCTTGTATCTGCTTCTTCTCGATTGCCTTCAGCTCAAAATGATTCTTATATCAGAGTGGCATATTTGGGAGCAGCATATTCTATTTTTCATGGGCATATCGAAGAACCCTGAAAGCTTTGTGCTTTGCTTTTCTAAAGGCTGGTTGGTGACTCTTTAATCTTTAGTAACCCAGGGACTGCATGGTTGTTTTTATGGAGGCTTCTTCATAATTGCACTTGACAAAATGGAATGTGAAATTTTCAAAACTATACATTTTAGAGAATGTTGATGCACTCTTAAGATCTGATAGTGCAGTTGCTATAAATTTAATACACATTGGGTTGATGAGGTCAGTGTTGTTCAAAGCTGAAAGGTCACCTAAGGAAGTGGTTGTTCAGCAACATGTAACTCTGTGTTTGGAGGAGTGGGACGGAGGGAGAGTGTATTACGATGAAGCTCAAGCGTCTCAGCAGGAATGTTCAAGTCACAACACTCCAGGGCATTTCACCTTTCCTGATGGAACTGCTGTGCTCCTCTTGGACCTCTTATTTGAAACTGAGAGGCCTATTTATTAAAGCTTGATACCTCTTTACAACAGGAATTACAAAGCAAGAAAACAATCTGAACTACTGCAGATGGGCTGAGCTAGCAGGATTTCAGCCCAGAAGCCTCAAAAGATGGTGTAGAGCCACAAGGTATGTGGGAGGACATATTTTAGGACCACCAGATTGCATGCCAATTTGCAGGTTCAAAAAAAAAAAAAAC
>SJYX01021573.1:14435-25599 GCA_006410675.1 Oreotragus oreotragus | reverse complement strand
ATCACTTCATGGGAAATAGATGGGGAAACAGTGGAAACAGTGTCAGACTTTATTTTTTTGGGCTCCAAAATCACTGCAGATGGTGACTGCAGCCATGAAATTAAAAGACGCTTACTCCTTGGAAGAAAAGTTATGACCAACCTGGACAGTATATTCAAAAGCAGAGACATTACTTTGCCAACAAAGGTCCGCCTAGTCAAGGCTATGGTTTTTCCTGTGGTCATGTATGGATGTGAAAGTTGGACTGTGAAGAAAGCTGAGCGCTGAAGAATCGATGCTTTTGAAGTGTGGTGTTGGAGAAGACTCTTGAGAGTCCCTTGGACTGCAAGGAGATCCAACCAGTCCATTCTGAAGGAGATCAGCCCTGGAATTTCTTTGGAAGGAATGATGCTAAAGCTGAAACTCCAGTACTTTGGCCACCTTATGCGAAGAGTTGACTCATTGGAAAAGACTCTGATGCTGGGAGGGATTGGGGGCAGGAGGAGAAGGGGACGACCGAGGATGAGATGGCTGGATGGCATCACAAACTCGATGGAGGTGAGTCTGAGTGAACTCCAGGAGATGGTGATGGATAGGGAGGCCTGGTGTGCTGCTATTCATGGGGTCGCAAAGAGTCGGACACGACTGAGCGACTGAACTGAACTGATATAATGGGACATTAGAAAGGAATGATGTACTGATATATGGCACAGCATGGATGAACCATGAAAATACTATGCTCAGTGAAAGAAATCAGACACAAAAGGCAAAGTATTATATGATTCCATGAATGTGAAATATCCAGAATAAGCCATAGAGATAGAAAAATAGGAGGGAAGAATGGGGAAGTGACTGATTCATGGACATAGGATTTTCTTTTGGGCTGATAGAAAAGTTTTAGAGATAGATGGTAGGAATGGTAATAAAATGCACTAAGGAACAAGACATTACATGCTTTAAAATGGCTAATGGGGTCAAAACCAAGCAAAACCAAAACAAAATCGTTACACTGCCCATATCTAAAAGTCTAAATTTCTTCGAAGTTCATAAAAAAGCCTTCTCCTGTGGCTCCAACTCCTTTCCTTGTGATGTACTCAGACACTTCTCCTTGAAATCTGGGGTCAGGCCTCAGCCGATCATTTGCCCTTCTTTCAGTATGTATGCCCTTCACTCTGTGTCACTGTGGAATTTGTTTCTTCTGCCTGAAATGCCACCGCTCCTTGTCCATTTGGTCACTCCTTGAGGGCTTCCATTGTTTTTTCCTCTCTGGATTTCCTTGACTCTCCCCTTAGTCTCTCATTACCTGCAGAATTAATTGCTTTATTAGTTAGGACCCCAGTGTGCTTTGTACACATCTCTATATTATTACTTTCTACGTTGTATTGTGGGGTTTCCCAGGTGTTGCAGTGATAAAAAAAAACCACCTGCCAATGCAGGAGACACAAGAGAAACGTGGGTCTGATCCCTGGGTCAGGAAGATCTCCTAGAGTAGGAAATGCCAACCCACTGCAGGATTTTTGCCTGGACAATTCCATGGACAGAGGAGCCTGGCAGCCTACAGTCCATGGGACCACAGAGTTGGACATGACCGAGTAACTGAGCATGCAGGCACATTACATTGTGGTTTATTTCCTTGCCCACTTTGCTCCCTACCTAGGTTGGGAACAGATGCCAATTAACTCAGTATCTGGCACATGGCTATCTTCCCATGGAATAGTTGTTGAAAAAATTCCACTGGATTGATTCAAATCACCATCATATTTGGTCCATTCTTTTTCACTCACTCATTCAGTTCAAGGAAAGGGAGAAGAGAGACTTATTCTGAGCTTTCAAAGACTAGGACACTGATAATTCAAAGAAGGCAAAGCAATTGGCATTTTAAAAGAGCGGTAATAATATTATGTAAAACAAAACATTTATGGTTGCTTTTGTTTTTGATGTGTTCTAAAAAACCACTGTAAAACTAACAGGGTGCTTCTCTATGGAGGATTTTCCTCACAAAATGTTATTCAGTTCAGTCGCTCAGTCGTGTCCGACTCTTTGTGACCCCATGAATCGCAGCACACCAGGCCTCCCTGACCATCACCAACTCCTGGAGCTTGCTCAAACTCATGTCCATCGAGTCGGTGATAGCATCCAGCCATCTCACCCTCTGTCATCCCCTTCTCCTCCTGACCTCAAATCCCACCCCAGCATCAGGGTCTTTTCCAGTGAGTCAACTCTTCACATGAGGTGGCCAAAGTACTGGAGTTTCAGCTTTATCATCAGTCCTTCCAAAGAACACCCAGGACTGATCTCCTTCAGAATGGACTGGTTGGATCTCCTTGCAGTCCAAGGGACTCTCAAGAGTCTTCTCCAACACCACAGTTCAAAAGCATCAGTTCTTCGGTGCTCAGCTTTCTTCACAGTCCAACTTTCACATTCATACATGACCACTGAAAAAACCATAGCCTTAGCAAAAGGATTACATTTTTGTTACGATTTTCTCATCTTTCGGCTTATATCCCATAGCAGGAAGTCCCTACCTTCAAGGAACTTTTCCTTTATTCTCTCACAGGACCTGATTTGGTGGTTTTTCAGATACTAGGAACTCAATAGATAGGTAGTGTTTCCCCAGGTTTATTCTGTATTTCCTTGTACAGTTTTGGCTTATTAAGTGTTCCGTCTTTCAGTATCACTATTCAAGTCCAGTTACATACTTCCTTTCACCAGAAAGCACAAGAGCTAGAACGAATCACCGAAAGCCTTGTCAGGCGTGTTTCTGAGCTATTTGGGTGCTGGGTCAGGTCTTAGGCAGGAGGCTGTTTGCTGACGAGAAGCCTGGAAGACCATGTGGGGGTCAAGTGTGCTCTTCCGGCTCCTCAGGCTGAGACAGCTCTCCAAGGGACCGGTGGCTTTTCTGGCATGCTGAAATCAGCTCCCTCTTAGCAAGTTTATTTTGCGGTTTATTGAGGTGGCAGGAGTCAGAGACTCTGGGCATCTCCTTGCCTCTGCTATTAACTAGCTATGTGACCTTGGGTGAGTCACCTCACCTCTCAGATCTTCATTTTCTCATTTGTGCATATAGGGGTTGGATCGGTGTAACCTGCTGGGTCTTTTGCAGCATTAAGTGGCAGTAATTATAGGATGCCCAGCAAAACAGCAGCTTAATTAACTCAGCAAAGTGTAAGGATAGAGAAAGGTCATTTCTCTCCAGAAGTTGGTAAGCATTAGGACAAGCCAAATCTGAGAACCTTTCTCTCTCTTCAATTGTTCACCCACATTTCTTTCCTTTGCTCTTTTGAATGTGACATGCTTTCTTTTTGCTAATTTTCTTTTTCGTTTCCTGAGGGTTTCAAAGGAGAAAGCAGGACTTTCCGTATTGTTCCAGGAATTTTTTTCTGCCCAAGCAATGTTTGCCATTTGGTTGGAAGGACTCAACTGTATAATTTTTTTTTCTTCTTAGATAATTTCACAGGGAATTGGTAATAATAAGTTATACCTGGCTTTAGGAACTGAAGTTAGAGTTTATAATAGAGAGCAAAAAAGAAGTGTCCTTTAGAAAATTGTATCGTATAATTTAAATTTTGCCTTACTTGCTCATCTTAAATTTCTTTGAAGAAGTTTGAAAGATTTTGATGAAAGAAAAAAATCATACACATTTTTTGTTACTACAGGTTAAAAAAAAATCCTGCATTTATTCCTTTTTTGCTTCATGACAGTATTTAATACTCACAAGCCACGTGAAGACAGAGAAATCCACAATTATCTACCATGATTCATTTTGTTCAAAGGTTTTAGAGATGTACTCTCTGAATTTAATAATCCACTGTGTTAAATACCTGGAAGTTATATTTGATCACTTTAATTCATATTATGAATCTTGATTACTCACTTGTTTTTTTTTTCTCCCCTCAAATGATATTTTAGGTGGCTTGCCACATATTGTAACTGGCGTAATAGTTAATTTCACTGGCATAATAGTTAATTTCACTGAAAGCCCTATTCAAAAATTTTGAATTTTCTCTTTTATGTAGATGAAAGGATATGCCCAGGTAAAAACTTCTTTAGGTGTCCATGGCAATGATTATAATGATAGATCTGTTGCTCCATTTCTGACATTTGATTGGACCAGTTGTTTTCACTTAAATCCTTCCAGACAAAGCAGAGATGGGTAGACAAGATAATCATCTGAGTTATCCCCATCACAGTCGGGCTGATTCTTACTGAGAGAGTGTGAGATCCAGTGTGTGTATATGGTCTGGAGGCTGAGCATACCACCACCTCACGTTTCCCCATCATAAGCATTTGGGGCATTTGGAAGATTTAAGGGGAAAAAAGAGAGAGAGAGAGACCTGTTTTGATTGGTGATGGTGAAGATGGGGGAGACAAAATTCCAAGGAGAAAGAGTCATCACATAACGGTCTTCACTGTGGTCTGTTGATTTGGGGATATATTTCTTAGAAAGTCTCTTCGTTCCTTTTGAATTTGTTTGTTTCCTTTTACAAACAGTAGCACTAGGAAGACTCTTACAAAATCTGTGGGAGATAATGCACTAGGAAACTGAAATTACTCTGTAGAAGCCATATGACGAGGAGTGTGATATTCATGGAATTCATGAGGAAAAACACCTTAAATTTACACAGCAGATTCCTCCCATATAACTCAGAGCAGTTTTTACAATGAGAAAAAGGAGGCATGTTCTCTGACTCAGCGTTGAGGAGAATAACATAGGGACTGCTGTTAACTACTGTTTGTAAAGAGAGGGGAAGATGGCCACGTGGAGTGGGGAGGAGATGGAGAACCCTGGGAACCGGGGACTGTGGGCCTGGTCCTGGCTTTTGTGCCACCCACAGGACCTTGGCAAGTCATTTAAATCTCTCTAAATCCAAGTTTCTCATTTTTAAAGTTGAACTTCATGATTTCAGAGTTTTCCAGATTATTACTTTTTATGGTTTATTTACAGTGTCAGGAAGGAAAAGGTGAGTTTTCCAGAGAGCTAAAACCTACCTTTTTGTGCCTCAGAAACTTGTTTTTATCTAACTGGATGCATGTATTATTCAGTGGATTGCACACTTCTCATCTGCCTTCTGAAACAGAGAGCACTAAATTTAACTTTTGCTGAATGACTCAAGGTTGTTGCTATGAACTATGATGTAATAACTGGGATATAGCATATTAATATGGTATGTTCCTCTTGGGGAGCACAGAGGTATGTGGAACTATGTGCCTCAGAACCAAAGGACGCGGTAACACTATACTTTTCACGAAAATGATTGTGTTGGTTCTGATTTTTTCTTTTTAATGCTGCTGTCTAAATATCACTTCCTTCTGTTTCTATTGTCTGTCTTGAGCTGTCCTTTTCTGTGTTCTACCTTGCTGCTTCTAATGGGCTAGGAACAGGGAGCTGTAGGTGAAGCAAGTTGGAGTTAGGTCTGCAGTTTGGGCAAGTAGTCGCATGAGGTTTCTGGAGGGACTCCAGTGTGTGAAGGTTTGGAGGCTTCCTCGGGTCACTGCCTGAGGCCTTTGGGGTGTTCTTTGTTGCAGTAAGAGACCCTTGGATAAAGTGTCCGGCTCTTCTTGTTTATGGAATGATCTAATGTTTGTGACCATCCTTCCCGGGGAGAAAGTAAGACTGGGAGCTGGGCAGAAATGACATAGCCCAAGGGACTAAAAAGGGCTCAAAAATAGAAAAAGGTCACTGAGAGGGCAGATGTGTAGGTCTGTGAGAGTATCCAGGAGACTGACAGACAGGGCTAAATCATGTTTGTAGGGCATCCCACAAGGTCATCCTGTTCACAACCTTAACTTGCCAGCCATTCTCCACCATGACCTCCCATTTCCACCTTCTTTAGATGAAGCATGTACAGGGGGGTCTACTGTGGCAAGGTTAATTTAGGACCCCTGGATACTGAACTTCCAGTTAATTGTTATTCTATTGATCCTCAGGACCACTTGCCCGGTGGATTGAGAAAATGTAAATTGGTTATTCATTTTCTGTATATTTACATGTAAACGCCACTTTATTAGCTTGCAAAATACAGTATTGTCCATTCAGCATAAACTTGGACACTGACTAATTTGTACTTCTTTAATCTGCAAGTTTGGCAATTTGGGGCAGCCTCTTCCCTTTTGCATCCTCCCTCCCCGTGACCTCACCCCTCCCATCCAGCAAAGCCAAGAATGTTATTTTAGGCTGTAGGAACTATATTAAAAAATACCACTGGGTTTCTCTAAGCTTTTCTGAAGTTTTAAAATAAATAAATAAATAAGGATCACATGGGCCAGTCTCCCATGAGGCTGTGTTTGCTGTTTTCTGGGCACTCATGGAAGGACAGCAGTCAGGCCTGGTGCTATCCTGGGACCCCGGCTGCCTGGCCCAGGAAGGGGATAGGCGCTCATCCTAGGGAGGAGGGAGCCAGGAGGGTCCAATATATGTCACTGTGGCTTCAGCCAGGATTATGTAGCTCAGGGGCTGTGGGGAAAACCAGGAGATGATCAGTAATGAGAGAAATAGAACCATGCTGTCTCTTCTGGCATGGGAGTTAAGTGAGCAACCGTGTCCCACTTGTGTTGGAATTTTCCTCTCTTTTAACACCATCGGGAGGCATGGGGATGGGCACAGTGTGGAAGCAACTTCTGCTGTCTTCCCTTATAAGGCTGGCCCTCCTCACTTCTTGAAAAATACTGTCGTAATCTCACTCAGGATTCTGGAATCACAGTCCTTGTAACAGCGTAGCCTGTGGCCTTGTCTATCCACGGCTTTGCGTTGGCTTCTCCTTTATTGATCTGGGCTGATAATCACGCAGTCTGTTGGGCTGGTTCTAATTATTTTGGCTGTCTTAACTGTGGGATTGTGCATGAATTGTTGTGTTCAAATAATTTCTCAGCAAAAAAAGGAATTGAACCAGCTCAAGAGTCCATGCGTCTGCCCTGTTCCTATCTGCTTCTGCCTCTAGCCCTTTGTGTCATGTTAAATGAATCATTTTGCTTCCTTGTTTTTTATTTTCCTCTCTCTGAACAGGGAGAGAATGATATTTATCTTGTGGCTTAAGATTTAGGGTCACTAAACATCATGCATTCATGAAATGTTAATTGTTGCCATCAGTGTGATAGGATGTCCATGCGTCTGCCCTGTTCCTATCTGCTTCTGCCTCTAGCCCTTTGTGTCATGTTAAATGAATCATTTTGCTTCCTTGTTTTTTATTTTCCTCTCTCTGAACAGGGAGAGAATGATATTTATCTTGTGGCTTAAGATTTAGGGTCACTAAACATCATGCATTCATGAAATGTTAATTGTTGCCATCAGTGTGATAGGATGGTTCATGCTGTCTCTGTGGTTTATATCTTTCTTTCTTACTATGAACTTTCATTAACATGCGCTCGTTATAGAAAATGCAGAAAGCTGCAAAGAAGAAAACAAAAATCAACTTTAGCCCTCCAACTTACTTATATAATCCTGTTCAAAGTTTGATTTCTTTTCATCCAGTTTTTATGCAAATATAAAGACATATGTATATATATAGATTTACTTTTATGTTATATGGGAGTATAGTTGATTTACACTGTTGTATTAGTTTTAGGTATACAGCAAAGTGATTCAATTATATGTATACATGTATCCATTCTTTTTCAAGTCCTTTTCTCATTTAGGTTGTTACATAATATTGAGCAGAGTTCCCAGTGCTATACAGTAGGTCCTTGTTGGTTATCCATTTTAGATATAGCAGTGTGTACATGTCAATTCCAAACTCCCTAACTGTCCCTTCCACCCTGGTCACCATAAGTACAGAGACATATTTAGATAATATGATATATACTGCCTTGTATCCAGGATTGAGCCACAAGTGTTTTCCAGTTTTAATCTTTTTTTAATATCTGCAGAATATTTTAGTGATCTCATAGCCTTCTAGGTAACTAATCTTTCCGACTCTTGTCTCTCCACCTATCCCCTTTTTTGTCTGCCTGATGGAATCATCTACTGGAGCGAAAACTTGATCCTATCACTTCCCTGCTTAAACCCTTCTGTGCTTCCTGATAACTTGCTGGATGAGGCCTTGCATCGTGGGGGAGGGAGCTTTTCCTGTTTGGTCTCTGAAAGTCAGAGACAACCTCCCCCCTGACTTCCCTGGTGGCTCAGATGGTAAAGCATCTGCCTGCAATGTGGGAGACTTGGGTTCGATCCCTGGGTCAGGAAGATCCCCTGGAGAAGGAAATGGCNATCGTGGGGGAGGGAGCTTTTCCTGTTTGGTCTCTGAAAGTCAGAGACAACCTCCCCCCTGACTTCCCTGGTGGCTCAGATGGTAAAGCATCTGCCTGCAATGTGGGAGACTTGGGTTCGATCCCTGGGTCAGGAAGATCCCCTGGAGAAGGAAATGGCAACCCACTCCTGCAGAAGGAAATGGTGACCCACTCCAGTACTCTTGCCCGGAAGATTCCAAGGACAGAGAAGCCTTGTAGGCTGCAGTCCATGGGGTCGCAAAGAGTCGGACACGACTGAGCCACTTCACTTCAGCCTCTCCTCTTAGCTCTCTGTTTCTCAGCATGCTCTGTCTCATCTCACACAGCACTGAACCTCCTATCAGTCCCTGTAAACACTCCTTGCCTCTCTGCCTTCCCTTTTGCTATTCTTCTGTCTGGAGTGCCCGTTGCTGCCTCTAATGTCACCACCCTTGTGGCCTGGCTGACTCTGGCTCTGTTTTAAGATTCACCGCAGGAGATCTTCTCTGCCTCCCCCTGGATGGGAACCTGTTTCTCTGGGCAGTTCTGTAGACACCTGCTTCTGTCTCCTTCACTCAAATGACCCTGCGCCCGCTCCCATCCATTCTGCACACTAGGGGAATAAAGGGAAGTGTTTTCTGGCTGTTTTTTTTTTTTTTTTTAAATCGATTCTCATCATCGATTCTGGTCATTTACAATCTGGGGTGGTTCCACTGAGGCTCACAGTGGAGTTTCACAGTGGAGATCCACCTTCAGGCTCTCTGTGATCTAGCCTCCACCTCCCCTCTGGTACCATCTTCCCTGACACCTCCTCGGCCTCTGCACCCCAGTCTCACAGGCCTCCTTCTTCAAAGCCATCGTGTGTGCCTTTCCTTCTGCTCCACGAGGATAATCCTGCTCATCCTCGAGACCTCGGCATTCTTGGACTGTCTCCACCTTGTCCTCAGCACTCAGACACCCTCCTCTATGGTTTCCAGTCACTGCGTGCATCTCCTTTATGTCAGAGTCATAATTTTGCATCTGCTTGTCCTATTAATTTCAACAATGCCACTGTCCTTCACTAGACTCTCTGAGGGTAAGACTTGTGTTTGTTTTCACTTATAGGTAGGATTGGATTGGGGGGAAGTCAAAAGGTTCATTTGCTGATGTTAGACCTGTTCCCAACACATCAAACTAGATAAGGCCAGGTCAGTCCCATGCCCCCAGGTGGGGGCAATGCAGGAGGTGATCAGGCATCAGAAGTACCTGTGCTCCCTGTAGTCCTTGGAATAGCCTGTGAAATCAAAGGTAGCAGGGGGTGGGGCCGTAATTTAGTGTTAAGCCAATTGCGAGGAGAGGAATGAACATGCTGGCCCAGGCTGTCTGTTGGGAGCTGATGGATTACCTGGTGTGTGGTAGTGGAGGTGTGTGTGTGGGGGGGTGGGGGTCTGTCTGTCTGTCTCAGGGTGTATTTTGGCAGCTGGCCGGCTCTCTTTATGGTTTTAAGCCAGCCAGGCAGCTAAGTGGTGCAGCCAGAAGCAGGGAGCGTTGCACGGGCTGATTTTATGTCTGCATATTGGCGCTCCTGGGAGTTCATGGGGTTCTCTCAGTCCTTTTGCATTGCCTGATAAAAGTGAGGGCAACTGCTGGCTGGGCTGCCAGGGTCCTCAGACGGTACTATGCTGAGTCCTGAGCAAGACGTCTCCAGGTGCTCAGACTGGAGAAAACTCAGATACTTCTGAGCCTGGAGGAGGAAAGGAAGTGGCCTTTCTGCTTCTAGCCCAGGGCTTTTAAGTTACCCCCAGAGGAGGCTGGGGGCTGTGGATGCTCTCAAACAGTGGCGATCTAGCCCTGGGCTTTGAAAAGCAGACAAAGGCAAAACCGAGGTCTCTGTAAAAGAGGATAATCCATAAAGGATGTTGCCAGAGAGTTTTAAAGCATTTCTTATGATTTTTCTTAAATTAGGTTTTTCTTTTAATTACCTAGTTATCCTTCAGAAACTTGGAACAGTCCCACTCCTTATCAACATATTCCTTGTCAATTATGCACAGGCTCAGGCTTATGGTGCTGAGGGTGATGCTTAAGTATGAGGCAGCTGGAAGTTTTTCCCCTTGGGTTGAGGAGAGTGATAGGAATGCTAATGGGCTATAGCTCTGGGCTGAGCTGGTAACTGAAGGAGAGAACTCACTGAGCACAGGGCTAGGGGGCCGGGTGGGGAGCAAAGGAGAGGTTCATTGCTGCTGACCCGACTAGATGAGTGGGGGCTAAGGGTTAACCTGTAATTTTTGTCATTCTGATCAACTCTGCCTACTTCCTGGATTCTTAGCGCCATATCCACAAATAGCTGATTGAAGTGATACTTAGCTGAACTGCCTATTGGCACTTTTTTTTTTTCCCTGCCCGGTGTCTGTGTCTTTTATTCTGACTGATGCAAAATTAGGACTGGAAACATTTGGTGGGGATGTTTGGATGAGATGTGGGCTGAAATCTGGCAGTGTGTATAAGTGTGTGTATAAATGTGTGTGTGTGTTATAAGGTGCAGTGAGAACCGTAGTAAATAAGGTACAGCCCTGGACTATATTCAGGTTATCTTGTTCTGTGCTCGTCCTCCAGTAAGGACGTGTGATGACTAGATGTGATAAGCAGAGGTGGAAACAGAATTACAGCTCTCCTTCACACTGTCCCTGGAACTGGACAGAGGTACATTTATGCTTCAGGATTAAGCATCCAGTGGTTGTTTTGGCTGCTTGGACTGTGTGGGTAGGTGGTTAGTTCTGGCAGGGGGAAGGATGGGGACTTCAATTTAGAGTAGGGAGCTGGGGGGTGGGCCTTTCTTCCTCCTGCCCATTCCCCCTCCCAGCCCCCACAGAGATTCCCATCAAAGGTGAGTTCTGCTTGGTCAAGGGGGAAGTTTATCCTTTCCATTCTCACTTTAGGTATTGAACCCCAACATCCCCCACCCCCGCCCCCCCCCCTTGGTTTGGGGGCCATGTGTGTCCAGGGCTCT
>SJYX01021572.1:4849-15065 GCA_006410675.1 Oreotragus oreotragus | reverse complement strand
GGCATGGCAACCCACTCCAGTATTCTTGCCTGGAGAGTCCCCATGGACAGAGGAGCCTGGTGGGCTACAATGTACGGGGTTGCAAAGAGTCAGACATGACTGGGTGACTAAGCACACACACAAAATCAAATTTCACACTTGTTATTAAAAATAACATGACTGGTATGATCCTAGTATTGCAAAATTCTTTCTGGATAGCCTGCTGTCTTCTACCTGGACATATGTATAAAGAGACAGTTGGGACGGAGGGGCTTCCCTGATAGCTCAGTGATGAAGAATCTGCCTGCCAATGCAAGAGACACGGGTTCAATCCCTGATCAAGGAAGATCCCAGATGCAGTGGAGCAAATAAGCCTGTGCACCACAGCTATTGAGCCTGTACTCTAGAGACTGGGAACCACAACTATTGAGCCCGCATGCCCTAGAGCCAGTGCTCTGCAACAAAAGAAGTTACTGGATTGAGAAGCTCATGCACTGCCACCAGATAGTAGCCCCTGCTCACTGCAACCAAAGAAAAGCCATGCAGCAATAAAGACCCAGCACAGACAATAATAAATTTTAAACATTAAATTATTTTTTAAAAAACAGGGAGATGATTGGGAAGCTATTCCCCAAATAGTAACCTTATTTCTTTATTTTCTGGGTAATGAAACCATTGGTGATTTGTTTCATCATTGTAATTCTTAAACTGATTCAGAATTGTAATATGCATTACCTACTTTATAAAAACAACAAATTGATTGTTCTTTTAAAACTAGTAAGAATGAAGAGGCATTCTCCATGTGTGCAAGGCAACACATAGAAAGCTGTTTATTACTGCATTTTTTATAACAGGGAATAACAAAAACAACATAAATGTTCATGCTGGAGGAATGACTTAAAAACACGTGATACTGGCAAAAAGGGGTACAATGCACCAACTTTAAGAAATTAAGAATTATCCTTGGAAAGATTACCAGGACAGATAAGTGAAAAAGACCAATTTACAGAATGATGTTTTCAGTAAGATGTCATTTGTAGTTTGGGTTTGTTTTTCTTTTTTTTAACACACACAAAAACTCCACATTGCTTTTTTTTTTTAACTTTTTATTTTGTATTGGAATATAGCAGATTAACATTTTTGTGATAGTTTCAGGTGAACAGCAGAGGGACTCAGCCATACATACACATGTATCCATTCTCCTCTAAACTCTCCTTCCATCCAGGCTGCCACGTAACATTGATGGGAGTTTGCTGTGCTATAGACTAGGTCCTTGTTGGTTATCCATTTTAAATATAGCAGTGTGTGCATGTCCATTCCACACTCTGTAGTTATCCTTCTGCCCCATTCTTCCCCAACCATAAGTTTGTTCTCTAAGCCTGTGAGTATGCAAAACTCTACATTTCTCTATATGGATTTTTGCAGAGGACCAGGTCAGGAAAGAGATGCACCAACCAGATAAATGAGATTCACCCAAGAGCAACTAGGAATGGGGCCAAGGGCTGCCTTTATCTGGGAAAGACGACATTTTGCGGGGGGCGGGGGGAATGACATGTTTTACATGAGGATTTATCATGTATTAATTGCATAACTTAAAACTCCTTTGTTTTTAAGACAAAATGTTCAGCTTGATAGTTTAAGGCTCATGGAAGGGTCAGCTTTGACAGTAGAAGAATCATGCCCTCGTCTAGACCCAGCATAACGGAGCGGGAAGAACCTGCCTCCTCTCTCTCTGAGATGGGAGGCGGTAAGAGGAGACTGCACCCTAACAGGGGTGGGAGTGGCTTCTCCAGGAAGGCTGCAAGACAGTGAAGAAAGCCTTCTGGGAAGAGAATAAGACCAAGACCGGAGTGGCATTTGTTTGCAGAGGAATTTGGAAGTCCTTGGAAAGAGCTTGATGGGGAAGGGCAAACCCTGGGAGAAGCCAGAATGGTCATAGCCATCGGGGATGGGGACATTGGGTGGGGGAGGAGTTTGTCTCTCCTGAAGTATCTGAGGATTATCAAGATGAGAGATCTGGTTGGAAATGATTAACCACAGACATGCCCAGGTTGGCTTACGATCCCACTTGCACCTGACAATCCCAAATGGCGATGAGGCAGCAAGGAATTTGTTCTTGGCAAGGGCTGCCAAGAGGTTTGTGGAGGGCTGGCAAGAGTCCCACTTACCTAGAGAGAGGAGTAGCAGCAAGGTGACCAGGGTGGTGGCAAAGGCCTTATCTGTAGATGTGATGGAGATCATATTTAAAAAAAAAAAAGAAACAGCAAATACATATAATACTTACTATGTGCCAGGCACCATTTGAAATGTTTTACACATATATTCAATCCTCATAACACCAGGACATTGATCTATCCTTGTTATATCATCGTAGAAATGAAGGCACAGTGATAGTGAGTGACTGGCCTAGGTCCCCAGCACTTGGACATGGTGGAGCTGGGATTCAAACCCTTGCAACCTGGCTCTCATATCAAGGCTCTAAACCATTACACGAATTACAAAATACCATATTTTAGTGATTCTGAGATATATTTTTTTCATCTCTGAAACTGAGATACATCTTATGAGCAATGGTACTTCCTGGTTTATCTGGCAATGTGTTCACTGTGTTAGGGGTAGGCAAAATAATGGTGCTTCTTAAATTTGATGATACAGAGTGCTAAACTGTTATATTATCCATTCTCTTGAAATTGTGGTGCCATGGCACTTTGCACACACTAGGGATTGGGGAAGATCTTTGGCACCAGTAGGACCCAAGATGGGGCTGAGTGGGGTGGTGGTGGGGTGATCAGGGCTTGGTAGCCCACTTCCTGAGTTTCATTAATGCCCCTTTCAGGAGAAGATACCAGTGACATCAGTGACCTGGTAGGACAAAGGACATGGCCACATCAGTCATCGAGAACCCAGAGGGCAACACAGAGACCCCTATGTGGATATGGGACCTTCTCTCCCTAAAGATACATAAGAATCTGTCCATGCCAGATGCCATCTTGGAAAGCAAAAGTGTTTGGAGAAGAAAATAGAAAAGACTGACTGTTTGGTTAGACTGAAGTATCTTTAAAAAATGGCTTTAATCAGCATCAATAAGAAGAGGAGTTTCAAGGTGGGATAATAAGAATTATAGGAAGTTAGGAAGGCTGAACTTCTTTGCCTATTTGGATATGGTGAGTATAAATTGTCAATCTCACATTAACTATTTCTTCATTTGTATACTTGGCCATTACAAAAAAAAAAAAAAAAAAAAAATTNGTGGGATAATAAGAATTATAGGAAGTTAGGAAGGCTGAACTTCTTTGCCTATTTGGATATGGTGAGTATAAATTGTCAATCTCACATTAACTATTTCTTCATTTGTATACTTGGCCATTACAAAAAAAAAAAAAAAAAAAGATTTAAGATAGCCCAAATAGCATTATGACTACAGGATTTGGAGAGAAGGACCTTCAGAAAGCCAGAGATGCTCATGGTGGCGTATCGCCCTGGGTCTCTCCAGGCCCCAGTGTTGCTATCCCATCACATGGCAACTGGGAACTCTCCATCCCTCAGTCTCTCAATGCCCCTCTTGTATCCACTCAGCACTCCCCACCACTCACAGGTTGCTCTTGCTGGGGCCCATTCCATAGCCCATCACAGGATTCTGCTTCCTCAAACGCAGTGCTGCCAGGAAGATCACCAAGTCCCCTTCTGCTGGTACAGACTCAAATCTCTTTGCTGTTTCCCCTTAGCACACCACACAGGACTACCTGAAACACCAAGAGAACCAAACCAAAGGAGACAGGCAGCACTTATTCTCAGGAGATCCCTCTGGTTCCCAGGAAGAGATGCTTTCCAATGTCCTCAGGTCAGTGGAGAAGGAGTCCATGGAATGGACATGTCTGCTTTGGTCAGCCCATAACCCTCCCTATGTCCTCTAAGAATACTAGGTTTTTCCTTTAAGGAACTACGAGAGTCCCTTGGACTTCAAGGAGATCCAACCAGTCAATCCTAAAGAAAATCTGTCTTGAATATTCATTGGAAGGACTGATGCTGAAGCTAAAAGTCCAATACTTTGGCACCTGATGAGAAGAAGTGACTCATTTGAAAAGACCCTGATGCCGGGAAAAGATTGAAGGTGGGAAGAGAAGGGGACAGCAGAGGATGAGATGGTTGGATGGCATAACTGACTTGATGGGCAACTCCAGGAGTTGGTGATGGACAGAGAGGCCTGGCATGCTGCAGTCCTTGGGGTTGCAGAGAGTTGGACATGACTGAGCGACTGAACTGAACTGAACCTCCTCAATTAATACTTTCATGCATTGGAGAAGGAAATGGCAACCCACTCCAGTGTTCTTGCCTGGAGAATCCCAGGGACGTGGGAGCCTGGTGGGTTGCCATCTCTGGGGTCACACAGAGTTGGACATGACTGAAGCAACTTAGCAGCAGCAGCAGCAGCAGAGGGCGCAGGCTATAACTGTAGCTCAGACTAGCCAATGAAAGTGATCCATCTCTCTAGTGAGAGGAATTGATGTTCTCAGGCAGATTATCTTCATATTTTTCTAGCTTTTCTAGTTGTTCTCAGCTGAGGAATTGAGCTGAAACAACCTAGTCTGCTGTTTTTGAAAGCAAAATTTTATTTCTACATTTTAAAAATGTATGGACAATTTTTTCGTGGGCCAATATATGTTCAATTTTTGTGAATGTGCAGTGGTACTTACAAACTGCATTACATAGTACAGAATATGATATATATCAATAAGATATTGTGACTGTGTTATCATTACCAACTATTTGCCACCATCCATGTAAAAGATTACACGATTCTTGCTCACTGCCACATGACTTGCAATGCCATCCTGTGGATGGAGTATAATTCCTCATCTCAGTGACATCAGGCTTGGCGATGTGACTTAGTTTGGCCAGGGGAATATGAATAGAAACGATCTGAGCCACAAGGAGCAGAAGCTTTGAGCCATCATTGGCTGTGCCATTGCTCTTTTGCCTCTGCCTCAATGCTGATAGGTCCTGGGAAAGGGCTTTTCTTTCAGTTTGGATTTCAAAATAAAGAAAAACGATGGAGGCGAGTCAAAGGCTACCCCTACCAACACGTAATGTGATCAAGAAATAAACATTTGCTATTCAACAAACCACTGAACCTTGCAAGTTGTTTCTTACCACAGGATAATCTACCAAAAGATGATAAGTGTAGATAGACTTTATCATATCTTTGGATCTTCTATATATTTGCTTATCTTTTGTCCACTTGTTCGCTTATGTGCTGAGAGAGATAAACGTCTTTACTACAAATGGGTTTGTATTTCTCCTTGCATTTTCTGTGTGAACTTTGATACTCTATTATTTAGTTCATGGTTTTTCAGAACTATTAGATCACCATGGCTCTTATACCTTCCTTTGTTTCTTGATTCAGCCTTCTCTAAGAATAGCATTATGATCCCAGCTCTTTCACTTTGACTTCCCCGTTCACTGAGATAGAGTACTCTTATGGACCAGGACTGAGTCATGCAATATCACTCCTAAGGTTGAAGGGCTTGGGGACCGTTCAGCTCTCTGAGTCACACACAACAGATAGGGATACTATTATATACCAGTCGTGATACTTCTAATAATAATGCCACCTACCAAATGCCTGGCATGCCTCTAGCACTCTTCTAAACACTTTAATACATTTGGTGTGTGTGTTGTATTATTTGAGTAATGTATTATTTCTTGAAAAATCCTACGAGGGAGGTATTATTACTAGCCTCACTTTTAAGATGGGGAAATTGAAGCACAGAGAGGTTAAGTAACTTGCCCAAGGCTACACACCGAGTAGGTGGTAGATTGAAGAGGAGGGACTGTTAGGCCAACACAAAGGCATGTATTCACTACAGTCAGTCAAACTGTGTTAATGTGAATTTTGCTGGAGCTATGAGTATGAGGACCCAGGGCTCTAACTCCTAGCAAGGTCAATTTTCAAACTCTGTTATGGAACTAGGATAATTTATCAAGATGTGTCAAGATGAGCCAGAGGCAAAATATCCTTCAAGCTCAACCAACTCCCTTGGTTCCTGAGAAATCTGTACTAACTAGCTCACTTTTCCAAATGCCGTGAGAATGAGACAGACTCCCTGACCAGAAGGCTCCCATCACTGCACAGCTCTCTTCCGCAGAGAGATGAACCACTGGCCACTTGGGAATTTACATACAGTGAGTGGCTGTCTCTCCTCACTCCCACTCCAAACCCCCAAGTTTAGCTTGAACTGACCAGAGACGTATTTTGCTTCTGCAAATCTGAAGGCAAGAAATCACAGGTTTGGGGGATGGACTATCTCCCCCATAAGAACTGATATTATTAGTGTCATGATTATTCTATGGCACTTCTGTTCATTCCATGTAGTTTCGAAGGGTGGATGATCCCCACTCCTGTTGAGCCCTGGGGCAGTACCCCTCCCCTCAGAATTAGGGACCGCTTGCTCACCTCTCCTCCTCCTCCTACTCCCCCTTCCCCTCCTTGTCCATGGTCTTGCTGCTTCTCTCTTCACTGCAGGAAGTGGAGGTGCCCTGGTAGGACGACAGCACGGGGTGAGTCAGGCCATTCCAGACACTACTGCCTAGCACAAGGCCCATTCACCTCAGGCTCCTCTGTACCCCTCTGGCATAGCTGCCCCTGGCACCAGCAAGGTGTGGCCTTCAGCAGGTGCCAGTTGCCCAGGGCAGTCATCCAGGTCCGTAATGGACCCACTCATGTGTGCTTTACTCTTTTCCCTGGAAGTGGATTAAGCATGTGGTAGCATCCATTACAGGCCAGGCTCTTTTCATGTAAAGTAATGCTCTAGTGTTTGGGATTATGATGACAAAAGGCTGTCTGTCCTCAGATCCTCCAGCATTTCCATCAGGCCCTTGAAGTTGCCTGTACATTGAATCAGTCTTTAAGGAAGAAGTATTCCTTCATTCCTCCCAACTCCCAGATGGGGACATAGAAGCTCAGGGAGGTGAAGGGACTTCATCAGGTTCACACAGAATGGACAGAGAAGGAGATTGTCGGACTCCAAGACTAGTGCTCTTGGCTCTACACCAAGCTAGGTTCCACGGAGTCACAGTGATTGGGCCTGAGGGAGGAGCACAGGCCTGGTGTCTAGGTCTGCTTGGGCCACCATAACAACATACAACAGACTGGCTGGCTTCAACAACGGACACTTATTTTTCATGATTCTGGAGGTTTGAAGCCCAATGCCAAGGTCATGTGATCTTCCTTTTGTATATGTCTATGTCCTAATCTTCTCTTCTTAAAAAGATGCTAGTCAGATGGGACGAGAGCCCATTCTAACAGCCTCATTTTATCTTCATTACTTCTTTTAAGACCTTATCTCCAAATACAGTCACATTTTGACATACCAGGTGTTAAGACTTCAACATATCATTTTTGAGGGATACAGCTCAGTCTGATTCCATCCTGCCACTCCTGGCTGTCAGCCTCAGGCAGGTCCCAGACCTCAACTGTGCCCCCTATGAAGACAGTTGGCCCAGGTCTCTAAGGCTCTATGCAACCTTGGTATCCTCTATGTTGTAACCCTCTCATCAGAAGTCTAAGTCTGGGCAAATTTCCAAGGGATGCCTGTATTGCTGGCATAGAGGCTGACTCTTCAGAGGGAATCTGAGCAGAAAGGACCAGGGACCCTGTATCAGGGCCCATAAATCCCACAGAACCAGGGCGGGATAGAGAGGTGGGCCAGGAAGATGGGAGGAGTAGTTGACTGCTTGATGTGAGTCAGTACAGTCAAGTGGAGACCCTGCCCTTGGGCTGTATCAACAGAGGCAAGGAGTTCAGTACAGAGGAGGTGAATCCAGTGGTTAGGAACTCACTCCTTAGAGTAAGACACATCTGCATTGGAACCCCATTTAGCTGTCTAGTAGCCAGATCTCTGTGTGCATGCTCAGTGGCTCAGTCATGTCCAACTCTTTGCAACCCCATGGACTGTAGCCCACCAGGCTCCCCTGTCCATGGGATTCTCCAGGCAAGAATACTGGAGTGGGTTGACATTTCCTTCTCCAGGGGATCATAAGGACCCAGAGATTGAAGCCTGCATCTCTTGCACTGGCAGGAGGATTCTTTACCACTGAGCCACCTGGGAAGCCCCCTCAGTCTCTTTGGGTCTCTTCTAAAAAGTGAAACTAATTATAATACTTAACTCACAGGTTTTGTGTGAGGACTAAATCAGACCATTCTTATAAAGTGCTTAGCAGGGTGCCTGAGTTAACATGAGTTCTCAGTGCTAGGCAACATAGTGGATGCCATGGTGCATCACTCAAATCTCCCTTCAGAGCTAAAGCCCTTCTTTTCCCAGCTGTTGGGCATGTGGATTCTCAGGTGTCAGTTTTCCTGAGAGTCCACTCCTGCAGAAATGGCCTCAGAATCACATGCTCTGTGAAGGGCAGCCCCATCCAGTGACCAGTGGATATACAGGGAGGGGAATAATGGCCTGGGCATTAATAATGACCTCCATAATGTAGAATGATGCTAATGGATCGTCCCAGCTCCAAAGTTCCCCATCAGGTTAGCTGAGTCCTTGTTCTCTCTTCCCTTTGCTTCCTGCCCTTCCCTTGCCCAAACATCTATCCTGAGATCATGCAAAGCTCCAACCCAAAGCCTGTGTCCCAGGGAACCCAACTAACAGGAAAAACAATAAAGACACTTATAGTGATCCCACTGCAAGAGGAGCATTCCCGTGGCTCAATGAGGGGAGCCCCTCTGATCTCTTTCCCTCTAGCTCCACTTTCACTCCAGACCCACAGGCCTCCTTGTGTTCCTTATATACACCAAGAACACTTCTCCTCAGGGCCTTTGCACATGCTGTTCACTGTGCCTGGAACACACTTCTCTCAGTCATGTGGCATACTCCTTCCCCTCCTTCAAGTCCAAAAGTACAGCATCACCTTTACCATTTCAAGGCAAATCAAGCTGACCTCCCATGCTTGATTTTTATCCACAGCACCTACCACCTTCTAATGGACTACGGCATACAATTCTTCATCTTGTGTGTTGTCAGTATCCCCCAACTAGAACATCAGCTCCACAAAGTCAGAGAGCTTTGTCTGTTTTTGTCTCTCTGTTTACCCAGCACCTTGATTCATGCCTGACATACAGTGTTCTCAGGAAATACTTAGTGAATGAAAGGATGGATGAATGATTAATCAACCCATAGAGGAATGAGGGCAAACAGGGGTGGGGGTGCCGAAAGAGTTCCTGAAGGAAGTTTCAGCTAAGCTGAGTGTGAAAGCTAATCATGACCTTAGGGCATTGTTTTTCTGAAGTGTCTCCAGGAAGCGATGTACAAGCATTTAACTTGTGAGTTTTCCATCTTAGATTTCTGACTATTTTAAGGCTAGAAGGTTTTTCCATTTAATTTACTTTATAGCCCCACAAAAAAAAAAACATTTTTCTCATTTTTTTTACAAGTATGAGCACCTGGGGAATGTGGGTGGAGGCAGGGGGGCCCTGGGGCCTGGTTCCTTGGCCCACACGTATATGGAAAAGGCATTCTCTAAACAGGTTTTACAGTAAACAGAAGTCTTTGTCTTGAACATTTTTTGAGGCAGCCTTCTTCACAGCCCACAAGGCCTTCGTGTGATGGGTAGAATTCAAGCATAGTGTCCTATCTGAGTTACCTCTGTGGGAGAAAGTTCTGGGAAAGATAGTGAACATATTTTCAATAAAATTTCTGCCATGACCTAGGAGACGGGATGGTATGTTCTGGTTAGTACAAGCATCTTGCAAGCCTCACAGTGATCTTGTGAGTTTGAGGAATGTGGGTGTAACTGACTTCTAGTTGGGAACGTGTGCCATGTTCTTGATAACGAACTCACGACTGAAAGCCAGTTCCTTAAGAACTTGTTGCCTACATATCTTCCAGTACAATGGTTCTCAGAGGGTGAGGGGGGTTGGGAGAAGCCCTCCTAGGAGGAGGATGGTCTCCAAATTATCTGGCAACCTCTTTTTTCAATGTGAATACCCTCACTAGGGCTTCCCAGGTAGTGCTGGTGGTAAAGAACCTGCCTACCAATGCAGGAGACACTGGAGACATGGATTTGGTCCCTGGGTCACAAGAGCCCCTGGAGGAGGGCATGAAAAACCACTCTGGAAAAGAAAAAAAGAAAAACCACTCCGGGTATTCTTTCCTGGAGAATCCCATGGACAGAGGAGTCTAGTGGGCTATAGTTCATGGGATTGCAAAGAGTTGGACACAACTGAGCAACTGAGCAC
>SJYX01021571.1:3985-21745 GCA_006410675.1 Oreotragus oreotragus | reverse complement strand
ATCTAACCTCTCCTAACTATGCCTAAACATTTGAGGCAAGAAGTAGGGACAGAGACAATTCATGAGGATGCTTGAGCTATAGATGGATTGAAAGGAAAGACTATCTGTTGATATCATATTCAACTGATTGACATTTCCAAGAAAGAAACTACAACTGATCATGGCTCAAATTTCAAAACAACTGAAGAAGAATATAAAGCTGTCCTGGGTGATGAAAAACCAAGTAGGTGACAATATGCCCCAGCAAATCAATATGAAAGGAGGAGTGGGGCCTCCCCTGGCAGTCCAGTAGTTAGGACTTTGCTCTCCCAAGGCAGAGGGTATGGGTTCAATCCTTGGTTGGGGAACTAAGATCCCACATGACACAGGGTGGGGCCAAAAAAAGAGAGAGAGAGAGAGGAAAAGGAGGAATGGGACAGGGCCTGGATAGGCAGTAGGACTGTCACCTCTAGCTGAACACACAAATAGCTCTATCTTGATGAAAAACATAGTTTTTACATTGTTGCAGACCCCCAAGATTAGCAAGTAACATACCTCAACTTACCTTACCCTTACCATGAACTTCTTTAGGTATTTTCTTGACAATATCCTCAAACTTCCAATAGTCACAAAAATAATCTCCCCTCCTTTGTGAAGTTGCCTGAGAAGCAACACCCCACTCCCCTCCGCCACCTTTCCTCTCAACCTACATGACATCACAACTATCACTTGCTATTTTTTAACAGCTTTATCAAGGGATAATTGGCATATAAGAAACTGCACATATTTAATGTGGAAAATTTGACATTTTTGACCTTGTGTCCACCTGTGACATCATATTTCCCTGAAAACTTTTTTCTTGTCCTTTGTAATTCTTTTGTCACACTCCTCACTCTCCCTAGGCAACCACTGATCTTTTTCGGTCACGATAGGTTTTAGTGTACATTTTCTAGAATGTCATCTAAGTGGAATCCTGCAATATGCACTTGGCCTGGCTTCTTTGACCACATAATTATTTTGAGATTCATCCACGTTGTAGTGTATATCAGTAGTTCACTCCATTTTAACTACTCAGTAAAATCCCACTGCATGGATATACCACAATCTGCCTATCTATTCACCTGTTGATAGGCATTTGGATTGTTTCTAGTTTTGGTTACTAAAGATAAAGTTGTTAAAAATATTTATGTGGAAGTCTTTGTGTGGACATAAGCTTTTTATTTCCCTTGGGTAAATACCTAGGAATGGAATGCCAGGATCACATGTTTAATTTTTCAAGGAATTGCTCAACTGTTTTGTAAAGTGGTTTATACCGTATTAAATGCCACCAAAAGTGCATATGTATAAGAGTTCTAGTTCCTCCATACCCTTGTCAACACTTGGTATGGCCAGTCTTTCTAATTTTAGCCATTTCAGTAAACTGGTAGCGGTATCATGTTGTGATTTTAATTTACATTTCCCTAATGACATTGAACACCTTTTTGTGTGCTTATTTTCTCTCTGTGTATGTTCACTGGTGAAGTATCTGTTCAAATCTTTTGCCCATTTTCTATTTGGTTGTTTTCTTATTACTGAGTTTTCAGAATCCTTTATAAATTCTGTGTATAAGTCTTTATCATATATATGCATTAAAAATATTTCTCTAGTATATGACTTGTCTTTTCTTTATTTTAAAGTATTTTTCTTACAGCATAAGTTCTTAATTGTAGTAAAGTCTAATTTGTCAAAGTTTTCTTTTATGGATCATTCTTTGAGGTTGTATCTAAGAAATTTTTGTTTGGCCCATGGTTACAAAGATTTTTTCCAATGTGTCTTCTTCTAGGAGCTTTATAATTTCAGGTTTTACATATAGGTCATGATACCTGGGAAGTTAATTTTTGTAAAGAGCATGAGATATGAATTGAAATTCTTTTTTTTTCTCTTATATGGATATTCAATTGTTCCAGCATTTTAAATAAATTCCTGAGTGATCTTGATTCTGTTGATCTGTGGGGCCATATTTTAGATTGCACTTTGAATAGGCAAGTGAAAAAAAGAGGAAATTCTTTTTAAAATATTTATTTATTTATCTGGCTCCTCCAGGTCTTAGTAGCTGCACATTGGATTTTTAGTTGCAGCATGTGGTATCTAATTCCCCAACCAAAGTTTGAACCTAGATGGCTTGTATCAGGAGCTCAGAGTCTTGGCCACTACACCACCAAGGGAAGTCCTAAAATTCTTGATTCTTAAAAAAAAAAAAAAAAAAAATTAAAAGAAGAAATTCCAATCATAATATATTACTTGGCTCTGCAGTGAGCATACACATAATTGTATTAATATTAATCCACTCAGGTGTTACTGGGTGGTTTTAAGCAACAGTTCTGAAGGCTGGCAAATCCAAGAACCAGGGAAGATAGAAAGAAGAATCACAGGGTTTCTCTTTCTCCTCTTATAAGGGCATTAATCTCATTATGGGAACCTCACCCTCATGGCTTCAGCTAAAACTAATTACTTCCCCTAAAGTCCCATTTCCCTCAGTAATAATATCTCTGAGGATTAAGATTTTAACATATCAATTGGTCGGGTAGGAGGGAGATGCCATTCAGTCCTTGGCAATGGGTCATAGTGATNGGGCATTAATCTCATTATGGGAACCTCACCCTCATGGCTTCAGCTAAAACTAATTACTTCCCCTAAAGTCCCATTTCCCTCAGTAATAATATCTCTGAGGATTAAGATTTTAACATATCAATTGGTCGGGTAGGAGGGAGATGCCATTCAGTCCTTGGCAATGGGTCATAGTGATGGAAGCATTTGATTATTGATTTCTCTAAAAGTACTAATAAAACTAGAAAGGGAGAATGAGAATAGTGGGAAAAAATAAGTATGTATCAATAGAAGCTTAATACATAATGCCAAAAATTGATAACTCAAAAAATAACAGTATAAGGCTATTTTAATGATATGAAGCTTAGCTACAGGGCTGGTGGCCTCTAACTACTGTTGGTTTTAAAGAGTGAATAGATCTATGGTTCAGGAGAGGGTGTGGCAGAAGCCAGCCATTTTTCATCATCAGCCTTTTAGTATTGTTTTATTTTAAGATAACATATGTGTTACTTTGCTTAAAGTGAAAATTAGTTAGATTTGAAAATACACGTATTCTTTACAGAGTTTGATGTTTTTGAATAAACTTAGACCTTTTTTAGCTTAATGTTCTAGTGAAGGGAAGAGCTGAATAAGGCTTTTCAGGATACTTAAACCAACTAAACATGGAAAATAGGCCTTTAATTAATTATTAACTAATTTAACTATTGGAATTATAAGCACCACATAGACCCAAGAATAAGGCTGCCAGGTTTAGCAAATAAAATGATAATTGATGCTTTTGAATTGTTGTGTTGGAGAAAACTAGTGAGAGGCCCTTGGACTGCAGGGAGATCAAACCAGTCAATTATAAAATAAATCAATCCTGAATATTCATTGGAAGGACTGATGCTGAAGCTGAAGCTCCAATACTTAGGTCACCTGATGCAAAGAGTCGACTCATTAGAAAAGACTCTGATGCTGGGAAATATTGAAGGCAGGAAAAGGGGACGACAGAGGATTAGATGGTTGGATGGCATCACCAACTCAATGGACATGAATTTGAGCAAGCTACAGAAGGTGGCGGAGGACAAGGGAAGCCTAGCGTGCTTCAGTCAATGGGGTTGCACAGAGTCGGACACAACTGAGCAACTGAACATCAATAAATGTCCCATGCAGTGTTTGAGACATATTTATCCTAAAGTATTACTTGTTTATCTGAAATTCAAATTTCACTTGGCTTCTTACATTTTATCTAACAACTCTATCCAAGAGACACATGATTCATAAAAATTGCTAGAATGGAGCACACTGGGGGTGGGAGGTGGGAGATTTTTCATTTATTCACCCTGCATTGTGGCAGCCCAGTGTTGATTCCAGCGTATTTCTGGGGGTGCTGCTGCTGCTGCTAAGTCACTTCAGTCGTGTCTGACTCTGTGTGACCCCATAGATGGCCACCCACCAGGTGACCCTGTCCCTGGGATTCTCCAGGGAGAACACTGGAGTGGGTTGTCATTTCCTTCTCCAATGCATGGAAGTGAAAAGTGAAAGGAAGCTGTTCAGTCGTGTCTGGCTCTTAGCAACCTCATGGACTGCAGCCTACCAGGCTCCTCTGTCCATGGGATTCTCCAGGCAAGAATACTGGAGTGAGTCGCCATTTCCTCCTTAGCAGCAGCAGCAGCAGCAGTAGTTATTGTGAAGCAAATTCCAGACATCATCTAATTCCATCTCTAAATATTTCAGTACGTATTTCTGACATATAAGGATTCTCCCTTATAAACATAACCACAATACCCTCATCTCAAACACACTCCTAAATCAGCGAAAATTCTGAAAAAGACATTTTAAATAATATTTGCTAGATGAAACAGAAATGATCTCACAGGATTTTAGCCAACAAACTCCTTTCTGGTATTAATTAAACAATGTGGACAAGTTTAAATGCCATTCAGGTACCACTTCAGAGGAGGTAAATTCAAACACTCCAATCAGGTATTAAAGTAGCTTGTCTTTTTAATATTCAAAGAAATATACTATTGTTCAGTCACTCCTTGATCCAACAGATATCCATTGAATACCTATTGGGCTAAGCATGGGACACAAAGATCAACACGTTTGCTTTGAGGCATTGTGGAACATGCAAGTTTATATACAAGCACGTGTGATACAAAGCAGAAGGAATTAGCGATAAATAAAGGTACAAGGCAGAACTAGCTGTGGAAAAGGGTTCTAAAGGATGTGTGTGCTTATTCCAAAGCGGCAGAGGCCGGCTTTTCACTGGAGGAATCAGCAGGAAGAAAGGCATAAAGAAGACAAAATCTCCTAAACTATTCATTCTTTAAGAATAAAGCCTGGGTCTTTACACATCTTTGCAAATCTCCTGCTCTGGCCTGTGACACCTAGCACAGTGCCTGACACGCATGGACATTTCTTGAAGAGATGAACGTAAAATTCACTTTTTACCCCAGTGATTAATAATATTAATTCTCAGTCAGTCCTAAAATGCCTGTGTTATACTGCATTATACATAAAGATCATGCCATAGAACCTCTTCCACCCCAACGAGGAAGAGGTAAGCTTTACATTATTTTATGAGGGCAAATGTTTAATTGCCCTGAATGTTTTCAGAAAGATGCTGCCTCCCTTTATGTGTTAGTTTCTTTCATGTGCCTAAGCATATCATGGGTGAATTCTTGCTGATCTCCTTTATTAGTTTAAAAGATGATTGAACCATCTGTGGGTCTCTCCTCCCCCCACCCTGTTATTGTGACCTGCCCATTAGCCTTCTAATGAGCAGATATGAAATTTGCTTTACTGACCATTTTCTCTGAAAATAAAAGCCAGAGTGAAGCTTTGCTAACCACATGATTGAAATTTATTGCCACTGAAAGGATTGTGTCTAGGCGGGGAGGAGGGGGTTTGGATTGGGCTCTAAATTAAAACTTAAAGAGCTCTCTGTAATCATTACAAGAACTGCAGTGTCCTGAGTAAAATTTAATCCTATCTGTTCCATAGAAGAGAAGGTCTGCATATTTACCAGCTGGCCAGCAGTGCAGTAAATTTATACCGAGTTATTTTCCATATCATTTTGTTTATTTATATAGACCCGATTAGACCCTTTCAAAGGCTTAACTTAGTGTGGCTGCTGCAGACAGCTAGCTTACACCAAGCCATTCTTGGCAAGACTTGAAAGCAAATTGTAAATGGTGTAAACAATTGTATGTGATTATACACTGCCAAATAATGTGCATCTGGGAAGACAAACAAAACTTATTAAACAGACAACAAATAGTCGAGGTAAATATCAAATATGTTAACTCTACAAAACACAGGGCTGGATCTTGTCAAAGTCTTATTAACTCAGCACAGCTGGATTAAAATAAAAAGCACCATTTAGACTTAAAAGCAGGGGATCCCCAAGTTAGAAAGTCTGGATTCTGTTCCTGTCTCCATCACTAATTCACTAAGTGACATTGATTATTACTTTGATTTTTGTTTGAGTTTTCCCAACAATGGCAAAGGGATTTCAGGGCTCCTCCTGAGAGCATAGGAGAATGTTCACCATATGACTTCCCTGGAAGGCACTCAAGAGAATTGCTGTCTGGTCACCTCCTAATATCCTGCAGTCTCCAGGAGTTCTATGTCCCCCTGGAAAGTAAGTCAGCCTAAGTAAAAATTGGTGAAAGAGGTGACGTTCTCAAGTTAGGTCACTTCCGTGGCCATGGCAGGCCTTGGAGACAGGCAGCAGTGTGTGCATGCTAAGTCACTTCAGTCGTGTCCAACTCTTTGTGACCCTATGGACTATAACCCACCAGGATCCTCTGACCTTGGGATTCTCCAGACAAAAATACTGGAGTGGGTTGTCATGCCCTCCTCTAGGGCATATTCCCAACCCAGGGATTGAACCTGTGTCTCTTGCATCTCCTACGTTGGTGGGCAGATTTTTTTCCACTGCACCACCTGGGAAGCTCTATCTTTTTATAAGGAAGCAAAATCTGTCCCAGGAGCAATAAGCAGCCACCCACTTTCCTGGTGGCTCAGCTGGTAAAGAATCTGCCTGCAATGCGGGAGACCTGGGTTCAATCCCTGGGTTGGGAAGATCCCCTGGAGAGGGGAAAGGCTACCCACTCCAGTATTCTGGCCTGGAGAACTCCATGGACTATACAGTCCATGGGGTTGCAAAGAGTCGGCAATGACTGAGCAACTTTCACATCCATCTCACTGGCCAGACTTGGCAATATGTCTACCCTTCCATTCCTTTCTGCCTCCCATGAATGAGGGGTAGAAAGGAATGGGATTCCACAACTGGCTTAGATTTTATAACCTTTCATCTATTGGGGCAGTGGAGGGGCCTACTTTCTCTAAGGGCGATGGAGAGGGAGGTATAAAGAGGGGAAGACCATGCCAACTTCAGAGTAGGTAGTCACGTGGGACACTTGTTCCAGCTGCTCTAATATCAGAGGTGTTTGGAACCATACATGTTTATGGTTGATGTTTGGTATCTTTGGGTGTTTTAACAGAACTTGCTTTAAAAGCAAAGCATTGTCAGTGACTTTTTCGACCTCATTTTATCTACCCTTGTTCCTTTCCTGTCTCATGTCCTGAAACGTTGTTTATCTCACAACCCAGGGTTCCCACTATTCTCTAGATCAGAAATGTTCAACTCAGCTGCACATGAAAGTGAAAAGTAAGTGTTAGTTGCTCAATTGTGCCTGGCTCTTTGTGACTGCATGGACTGTAGCCCATCAGGTTCCTCTGTTCATGGAATTCTCCAGGCAAGAATACTGGAGTGGGTAGACATTTCCTTTCCAGGGGATCTTCCCAATCCAGGGATAGAACCTGGTTCCCCTGCATTGCAGGAGAATTCTTTATCATCTAAGCCACCCAGGAAGCCCATAAGAATCATCTAAAGAGACTTTTAAGAATCCTGCTCTCCAGGCTTGCACTCCTAGGATCTCTGAGGGTGGAACAGACACATCAGTATTTTTTAAGTCCCCTGGGTGCACCCACACAGAGAGGCACTGAACTAATATTCCAAATGGCTAATCATAATTTAAAGTGGTGGCGCGTCTTTATCTTGGAGATGTACTTGAGTCACCTGTGGTGATCTTAAGTCTCACATTTGCCTAGGTTACATAATCTAAATATATCCTAAATGTGACTCTCTTCTTCTCTACTGCTTCTACCTTAATTCATGCCACTAGCATCTCTATCTTCTGCTTTTGCAACAATATCTCTGTTTCCATGGCACCTAGAGTGAGCTTCTGGAGCTTAAATTTGATCATTTATCATCCTGTTGGAAATCCTTAATGCTTAGAATAAAATCCAAGGCCCTGACTATGGCCAGTCAGACCTAAGTGACTAGCCTGCCTCTTCCTCCGCAGCCTCCCTGTCTCCCACTGTAGGCTTTACTTCCCAGCCTCGTACTGTGTCTCTGACATGCCCAGCTGGGTCTCACCCCTGGGCCTGTGCCCTTGCTGCTCCCTCTGTCTAGCATCCTTTCTCCCAGATATACAAATGGCTTTGCTCCCTTCATTCAGGATTTTATTCCTTGTGAAATACCTTTCCTTTTCTATATGTATCTCAAATAACACCTTTCTTTGTTTTGTCTCCTCACCCTGCTATATTCTCTTTTATAGCTTTTGCCACTACCAGAAACCAAATTACTTGCTAGTTTACTTATCCAGTGCCCATTTTCTCCTAGAAAACAAAATATGAGGGGTGGAATTTTGTTTGGTTTGAGTATAATCCAATCTCTGGAATAGTGCCTGGAACATAATATGCACTCAATATACAGTGAATGAATAAATGAATGAGTAAATGCCCCTTACTTTCATTTTACTCTGATTGTCAGATGTATCACAATTATGAAGCTATCACAGAAAAAGCCTATTGAGATCATGCAGGTTTCTCAAATAAAGCAATACATATATGCAGTTTTGATCTCTTTTATTTGACTTCCTTTAATTTGAAACCTGAGTTTCTCGCCAGCTCAGAAAATACTGGATCACATAAAACATCAATAAGATTTATTTTTATTGGAAAAGGTGATTGCTCCAAGTTAGGACTGTCCGATTTAGCAACTAAAAATATAAGCTGTCAAGTTAAATTTGAATTTCAGATAAACAACAAATAATTTTTTTAGTATCAGTATGTCCCATGCAATTGGGACATACACTACAAAATTACTTGTTTGCTTATCAGAAATTTTAATCTGACTGGGTGCCCCATCACTTATGAAAATGAAAGTGCTAGTTACTCAGTCGTGTCTGACTCTGCAACCTGTAGCAGATTCTTTATCATCTGAGCTACCTGGGAAGCCCATCTTGTATTTTATCTGACAACCTAAATCCAAACTGCAGTGGAATTTGTTTTAATACAGGAGCAAGTATGAAGTCAGATGACCTGGTTTTGAATCAGAGCTCAGCCACTTATTGAGTATGTGAATTTGCGTTGTTGCTCAGTAGCTTCAGTCATGTCAGACTCTTTGCAACCCTGTGGACTTTTTGCAATCCTCTGTCCATGGGATTTTCCCTGGCAAGAATACTGGAGCAGGTTGCCATTTCCTCCTCCAGGGGATCTTCCCCACCCAGAGATCGAACCCACATCTCCTGTAGCTCCTGTGTTGGCAGGTGAATTCTTTACTCTGAGCCACCTGGGAAGCACTATGTGAATTTGGAGAGGTTATTTAAATTTGTCAAGCTGTAGTTTTTCCATATCTAAAATGGTGATAATAATATTTATTTTATGTGATTATTTGAAGATTAAAATTTAAAGCTATCTAAATCACCTAGTTTAGCACCTGGCCTACTATGATCAAAAATGATATTACTGTCATCATTGTTATCATATGTAAAGTCATCAACTATCTGAGATTTATCCAGGGCTGAGGGCTTTCCTCAGTTATAGGACTCTCAGTGATAAAACCGGAAAATTTCCAAGCAAAGCAGAAAAGTTGGTCATCTTGGTAGCTACTTAGAAAAAATTTAGTACAGTTATATTAGTGCGCTTACTTTAAGCTTTAAGTAATACATGAGGATTATTTTCTATCCATTAACAAAAAAGGTCTGGTTGCAATGGAGAAACTTTAAGGTTCTATTTCAAAAAGAAAATTTGTTCTTTTATTCTAGACACATTTAGATCTCCATTACTAGAAAGAGGTGTGTTTGAGTTGTATATATTTAGAAAACCACTTAAGTGGCACTGTTAAAGATTGATTAATACACTCTTAAAACATTAACAATCAAAATGGGATGTTTGACTGCCAAATAGTTCTGTGCATTTATAGTTCAGTCTTTTGTACTCTGCATCAAAAAAGGCTGTTAAGAAACAACTTGTTTCACAGATGAGATGGTGCTAATTTATGCAAACGTTCAATACAATGACTAGAGCAGCAAAATTCAGAGGTCATATCTTAAACCTCTAAGGCAAGGGAAGTGACCAGGATGTTCTCTAAAGCTCTCTGTGGGCCTCCCAGGTAGCTCAGTGGTAAAGAGCCTGCTTGCCAATGCAAGAGATGTGGGTTTGCTCCCTCGGTCGGGGAGACACCCTAGAGAAGGAAATGGCAGCCCACTCTAGTATTCTTGCCTGAGAAATCTTATGGACAAGCTATAATCCTTGGAGTCGCAAAAGAGTTGGACACAACTTAGTGACTAAACACCACCACCACCACCACCAAAACCCCTCTGCAATGGTTAAGTCTCTCAAATAGGTGCTTTCTGTGAGCTGTTACTTGATAATACAGGTGAATTAGGAGAGGAATGCCTCCCTTTGACAGTGACCAAGAGTAACAGTACATACTGAATTTCCTCTTTTAAAGTTAGTTTTATTAGACAAAGCACAAAAGACTTGGTTAAGGATTAGACATCTCCAAGAAAAAGAAATGCAAAAAAGGCAAAATAATTGTCTCAGGAGGCCTTACAATTAGCTGCAAAAAGAAAAGAGGCTAAAGGCAAAGGAGAAAAGGAAAGATATACCCATCTGAATTCAGATTTCCAAAAAATAGCAAGGAGAGATAAGAAAGCCTTCCTCAGTGATCAATGCAAAGAAATAAAGGAGAACAATAGAATGGGAGAGACTAGAGATCTCTTCAAAAAAATTAGAGATTCCAAGGGAATATTTCATGCAAAGATGGACACAATAAAGGACAGAAACAGCATGGACCTAACAGAAGCAGAAGATATTAAGAAGAGGTGGCAAGAATACACAGAAGAACTATACAAAAAAGATCTCAATAACCCAGATAACCACGATTGTGTGATCACTCACCTAGAGCTAGACATCCTGGAATGAGAAGTCAAGTGGGCCTTAGGAAGCATCACTATGAACAAAGCTAGTGGATGGTGATGGAATTCCAGTTGAGCTGTTTCAAATCCTAAAAGATGCTGCTGCTAAATTGCTGCATTCAATATGCCAGAAAATTTGGAAAACTCAGCAGTGGCCACAGAACTGGAAAAGGTCAGTTTTCATTCCAATCCCAAAGAAAGGCAATGCCAAAGAATGTACAAACTTATGCACAATTGCACTTATCTCACTCGCTAGCAAAGTTGTACTCGAAATACTCCAAGAAAGGCTTCAACAGTATGTGAACCAAGAACTTCCAGGTTCTCGGAAGTTGAATTTAGAAAAGGCAGAGAAACAGAGATAAAATTGCCAGCATCTGTTGGATCACAGAAAAGGCAAGAGAGTTCCAGAAAAACATCTATTTCTGCTTTAGTGACTATGCCAAAGCCTTTGACTGTGTGGATCACAATAAACTGGAAAATTCTGAAGTGAAAGTGAAAGTGAAGTCGCTCAGTCGTGTCTGACTGTTTACCACCCATGGACTGTAGCCCATCAAGCCTCTCAGTCCATGGGATTCTCTAGGCAAGAATACTGGAGTGGGTTGCCATTTCAGAGATGGGAATACCAGACCACCTGACCTGCCTCCTGAGAAATGTGTATGCAGGTCAAGAAGCAACAGTTAGAACTGGTTCAAAACTGGGAAAGGAGTACGTCAAAGCTGTATATTGTCACCCTGCTTATTTAACTGATAAGCAAAGTACATCTTGTGAAATGCCAGAATGGATGAAAGACAGGCTGGAATCAAGATTGCCGGGAGAAATATCAATAACCTCAGATATGCAGATGACACCACCCTTACGGCATAAAGAGAAGAGAAACTAAAGAGCCTCTTGATGAAAGTGAAAGAGGAGAGTGAAAAAAAAGCTGGCTTAAAACTCAACATTCAAAAAGCTAAGATCATGGCATCTGGTCCCATCACTTCATGGCAAATAGATGGAGAAACAATGGAAACAGTGATAAACTGGGGTTTTTTTTGTGGGGAGGGGGGGTGAGCAGGGCCTCCAAAATCACAGCAAATCATGTCTGTGTCCATGAAGTTAAAAGACGCTCCTTTGAAGAAAACTAGACAGCTTTTCTTGACCAACCTAGGCAGCATATTAAAAAGCAGGGACATTAATTTGCCAATAAAGTTTTATCTAGTCAAAGGTATGATTTTTCCCTTAGTCGTGTATGGATTTAAGAGTTGGACCATAAAGAAAGTTGAGCACCTAAGAACTGATCTTTTGAACTGTGGTCTTGGAGAAGACTCTTGACAGTCCTTTGGACTGCAAGGAGATCAAACCAGTCAATCCTAAAGCAAATGGACTGCTGCTGAAGCTGAAGCTTCAAAACTTTGGCCATCTGATGTGAAAAAATTGACTCATTGGAAAAGACCCTGATGCTGGGAAGGATTGAAGGCAGGAGGAGAAGGGGATGACAGAGGATGAGATGGTTGGATGGCATCACACTGACTCAATGGACATGAGTTTGAGCAGGCTCTGGGAGTTGGTGATGAACAGGGAAGGCTGGCATGCTGCAGTCAATGGGGTTGTAAAGAGTTGGACACGACTGAGCAACTGAACTGAAGAATTAGACATTACCTCAATGATGTAGTAGTAAGGGTTTTATCAACAGAAGGTGGGGAGCAGGAAGAAGGGGAGAAAGGAAGAGACAAGCCCCAAATAAGCAACAGCCTCATCTTATAGGAGGGAGTTGCTGGAAGAGAAACTAGAGATTCAAGCATATGATTCATTTTATAATAATATTTGAGTATATTATTTATAACAACAAAGACTACCCACAGAAGAGCTAATAATTATCATCTAACTCTCAAGCACGAGAAGATGTGGAAGAGATGGGATAAACAAAAGCAAGCTAAGACATCATCTTTCCTACCAGATTTAGTAAATAGACCAGAGTTAAGTCAAGAAATTGAGAAACAGGCATAAAAGATAGCAATGAGGTAGAAACCACAGAGAAATTTTATTGTTTTTAATGATAGAACGAGTCAGGAGAGCTGAAGACAGCTGAAGACAACTGATTTCATTGGGAGCTGCCCTGCTTGACTTACTACCACATGCACAGGGCATTTTGATAAAAAAAAAATTAATCTAAGATGGTACTATTGTGGTACAAAGGTATGTTCATACTGTTCTCTTTTGGCATAAGTATGCAGGATTCTCAGTATTGTTTGTTTGATGAGCTTTCAAACAATTGAGTTAGAGTTGTTTATACTTACTTATTGCTTCATGGGCCTTAGAAACTGTTGCAGGAAGGGGGACCCCTTCCAGGGCCCGAAACTGGGCTTTTGTCTAACACTTGGAAATGAATTGTCTGAGGAGACACATGTGCTGACAAAGCAAGAGATTTTATTGGGAAAGCGCACCCGGGTGGAGAGCAGCAGGGTGAGGGGACCCAGGAGAACAACCCTGTCACATGGCTTGCAGTCTCGGGTTTTATGGTGATGGGATTAGTTTCTGGGTTGTCTTTAGCCAGTCATTCTGACTCAGAGTCCTTCCTGGTGGTGCATGCCTTGTTCAGCCAAGATGGATGCCAGAGAGAAGGATTCTGGGAGGTAGTCGGACAAGCGGTGTCTCCTTTAGACCTTTCCCGAACTCTTCCTGTTGGTGGAGGCTTATTAGCTCCGTGTTCCTTACCAGAACTTCCTGTCGTAAAACAACTCATACAAATAGTTACTATGGTGTCTGACCAGGGTGGGCAGTTTCAGTGTGCTTCCCCCAACAAAACTACTTGCCAAAGAGACATTTTAGAAGAGGGAATGAGAGGAAGAACGAGAAGAAACGAAAAGAGTCCAAGATCATTTCCTTTATGCCATCAGTAGCAAACATAGCACTCACCAGCTTTGAATGTGAAGAACCGTAATACTGTTGAAACTTGGAAAACACAGGTTTGAATTGCATAGGTTCACTTACATGCAGATTATTATTATTATTATTATTTTACAGTATTATGCAATTCAAGGTTGGTTTAGTCTGGGGGTGTGGAATGTGAATACTACTGAGGAACTGTGTGTACAGTATAAGGAGGATTGACTATAAATGATAAGCAAATTTCAACTGCACAGAGGGTCAGTGCTCTGTTCTGCCCTAAGTACCAGTTACATATGGAGAAAAATATCCCATCACCTCTCACACCCATCCCTGTCCCCATGGCTTCCTCTGGTTCTCTGCCTCGCTCTACCTTTGACACTGTTGCTACTGCTAAGTCGCTTCAGTCGTGTCCAACTCTGTGCGACCCCATAGACAGCAGCCCACCAGGTTCCCCCGTCCTTGGAATTCCCCAGGCAACACTGGAGTGGGTTTCCATTTCCTTCTCCAATGCATTAAAGTGAAAAGTGAAAGTGAAGCCACCCCATCGTGTCCGACTCCCAGCGACCCCAGGGACTGCAGCCTACCAGGCTCCTCCATCCACAGAATTTTCCAGGCAAGAGTAATGGAGTGGGTTGCCATTTCTCTTCACTCTCCACTTGTTTAAAATTTTTTCAGCCCTGTAGTGTTATCTTTATTTGTCAGCTGCTGTATTTACAAAGGGTGAGCCATTTGCATGAGGCAGGTGTTTTTTTTCAAACCTAGTGCCTTCAGTCTTAGCAGCAAATCAACATTACTCATTTCAAGCAGTTCGCCGCCAGAGAGGATAAGAGTTAAATCCTTGTCAATCCAACTCTTCGTGGACTACAAATAAACACAAACTGGGAGTGGAAGTCTTCTGCTTTGCTCTTTGTTTTCATTTCTGACTTGAACTTGCATTTTCTTTCCCAATCAAGGGTTCTTATGGCCCAACCCACTTGTGTGAATTAAAAGCCTTCCAAGCATAAAGGAATCCTTCTTAGGGTTAGAGAATCATGTCAAGCTCAGATGCACTTTACAAGGGTCACATTTCCAATCACTGTCAAATGTCTCCTTTTGAATTCTCTCTCCTTCTTCCAGCCAGCTGTTCCTATTCAAGGGTTTCCTCCCATCTCTGCCTGGTTTCACACCATCCCAGGCTACATTCATTTGTAAAGGCTCTGGCCCAGGGACAGAGAAGTAAGGGTGGGAGTGGTGGGGGTGGATATGTGCCTTCGATGAAGGAAGCTAGGTGGGGGACACCTGTGTCTCTCTTCAGGCTCCAGAAACTTTGAGCAGTACAGACACTAAGCCCTCACAATTGTTGCTGTGGCATTGAACTGTGGTGGCAATGACAGTTGTGACTTCATTGAAGAAAGCAAAACAGCTGGTGAGGCCTGGTGGGTGTGCTTCTCATTTGTGCACAGATAGCTTTGTTGTAGTTCACAATGGGTTCTGGCCCTCAGTGACTGGAGCCAGACAAAAAAGGGCCCTTCTATTGAAAATGTGGCTTCCTCCTCCCCATTGAAGTCAATGTCAGAATTTGCTTTTGTGAAGGCCAAAGGGTTGAGCCCAACAGTTTTAAAAAAGCAACACACACACATGCACACACACACACACAAAGGCAGTTTTCAAGGCTGACCACACTTTCCTCATGAATTCTGAATGCCTACAGCCTTCTCTTGGCTGCTTAGATGAGACTTCTGAAAAATGCTGGCATCTCTAAAAACAGAATCCCTTTATTTCCAAATAAAAATTTAAGAATTATTTGCATTTGAGAAATCACCCTTGGTGTCTGTGGAGCAAGATTGGCACGTTTCTAAAACTTAGTGAAGTAAAAGGAGGAAGGTATGTGCACAAAGGGCCAGGTGGAGGTGAGGCAGATACCTGGATAGTTAGCTCATGCCTCTTCAATTTCATTGGTCTTGACTATCATACAACCCTTCTTTTATCGCGTTTTTCCTTCTGGTGGACATTTGTCACTTTTTGGCCACCCAGTGGCCATTCTCCCTTCTTAGCATTACTTGGTGATTCCTTCAGGAAATCTCTTTTCCTTCTCAGCACTGTGTCTTGGGAGGCATTGACCCCCATTTTGTACTCTAGGCTTGAATGCTGCTTGGCTTAAACCAGTCAACATTTCCCATTTACTTACTCAACTTCTCCACTGGTTCCCAGATAAGCTAATAATCAGGTCTATCGAGACACAAAGAGACATTTGAGACCTCTGAGAAAAGCAAGTGCCCTCTTTCTTCCATAGATGCTACCAGAAAAGATGCTCATTCTTCCTCTGGAAGGTATGGGAGGAGATTTAAGGTCTGGAGTGGCAGCAGCATTTCTGCTGCCACAAGTGGAGAGCCTAGAGCTGCCTTTGAGGAGGAGAGGATGGGAAAGACCATCAATATGGTATCTGAGGATGAAACTGACATGGCAGAGAATCAGCCCCTTGTGTCCTTACTGGAACTGCTAGACCAAGCAAGCCTTGCTTGAGGCCAGTGTCACCTGTGGACATGGTATTGAAGAAGGAATTCATAGGGCCTGGATTCCATCTTAGGCCTGTTCATGCTGATCATGCTTGGCCACCTTTCCAATGGACTCTGAACTCTATGTTTAGTGCCTCTGAAAACAACAACAGAAGGATAAGGACCCCTCCAGACAGGGGAACCTTGAAGATCGTATCTAGGTTACTCATCGCCTAAGAGAAAACATACACTAATCACCTCTTCCTCCAGGCAGGCCATAAAATTTTCTGTATCAATTGGAGTGTAACCTTGGGTTTATTGATTATTGACTAATTGTTTGACTGTTTGAGCACATGAGCACATAACACATGAATGATGGGATTATTGGGATTGTATTTTCCTTGGTTTATGTAAGTCCCAAGGAATTTGGAGTGGTAGGTTCAGACATGTACACATGGGGTATAAAATGTTTTCATAAATGCTGGTCGGGGTCCTTGGCTAAGGGGAGACTCTGCCTTGGGCCCGTCGATGTAATAAACTACACTCCACTCTCTGCCTTGTCCTTCTGAGTGAATTTGTTTCCCGGAACGCGTGGCTCAATATTTGGTGCATGGGCCGGGAAACTTCTCACTTTGAGGAGACAGGTCTCATTTGAGGCCACCCTGAGGCTTTGTGGCTTGAATTTCCTAGAGAGGGGAAGGGGCCTCTCCCCTCTGGAAGAATTCAGCCTTTCAACGCCTGGTTTCTTTGCTTTGGCAGATAGTGAATGGCAGCAAGGGAACTGAGCTCTCAGGTGAGGAGGAATCCACCCAGCAGGGTGGAAGAGGGGGCCTGATCACCCCACTGGGAGAGACTAGAAGGGGCACAGACCCACAGGGGCCTGGAATAGGCAGGCAGCAGCGATTGCTTGGTACACAGGTCGATGAGCGTGCTAGGGTTTAGGAAGGAAATTTGTGAAGGTCATTTAGGAGGTGTGTCCAAGCCGTCTCAGGGAAAATTATTACCAGCGATCGCCAGGGGATTTTTAAGATAGGAAACTGGTCCTTGTATGCTTGTATTCTGCCCTCCCCCAGGAGGTGTCCTGTCTGCTGTGAAATTCTTGACCCCCTCGAAATTGTTAGGCTAGAAGGAAGGGGATACATAAATGAGTATGAATTGGCTTTCCCGGAGATGGCCTGGGACATGGTATATTTAACCCATCTGTGTTTTCATCCGCACCTGATCAAGCCCACAAAAGCAGAACGGACTTTAAGGGAAAAACAGTCTTGGACCACGTGCTGTGCTGATGGGCAGGTGAAGGCACGTTGATCCCCCTTCTCCCTCTGGGATCTGGCAGGTAAGGCTCTTCTCACCCCAGTTAAGAAGGAGGTAGAATGGCAATTTAAGTGTCATTGAGTGAAAATATCAGAAGTACATAGGGTACTGAGAACCTCACAGACAGAACAAAGAGGAAAACTAGAAGAAGGTCCAAGAAGGCGAGCAAGATGGAGAGAGTGAATCTAAGGCAGCTGTATTGGATGCATGATCAAAAATTTAAGAAGGGATTAGGAGGAGACTATGAACAGACTGATTCCAAATAGGAAAAGGAGTAC
>SJYX01021570.1:0-11474 GCA_006410675.1 Oreotragus oreotragus | reverse complement strand
GGCTCGTCAGCAGCACGGTGTCCTGCTCTGTCTTTCCTTGTCCTGTGAGCCCATAAGCTCGGCACCTGTCCTTCTGCTGTAGCTCCTTCTTTCCCACTGTGATAGAACTTTTTTTGGTTGTTTTTTCTTTCAAAAACACATTACTTACTCAGCCTGTCATTCAAGGCACCACATGTCCTCAACCTATTTTTTGAGGGTGGTTTTGTCATCTAGTCCACGTGTACTGTATATTCTGGGTACTTCCTATAGTTTGTACTCGCTTCTCAGTCTCTAACCTTACTTTTGACTCTTAATTTCCCTGTTACCTGGAAAGGTGTCTTCTGCCATCTCCCACTGTAGAAGCCCTGCTGTATTTTAAAATACTAGCATAAATATAATCTGTTCATGAAACTTCCATGATTCTTCAATATCATGTGATTTTTTTTCTTCTTTGATTAACCATGGGTGTTTGTATCTCTGTTCTGGCACTAAGCCTGTTCTTTGATGTTCTGAATCGTTTTTAAAATTTTTTAAATATCCCTTTTCTTAATATCTTCACCCAACATGCACACACACAATAAGTGACTGATTCATTTTGAGTGTCTGATTTTGGTATTCATAGATGAAATATGAAATATACTTCCTCTATGTGTGTGTGCTTAGTTGCTCAGTAACTTAATGAAGTTACATGATATATTACTTACCAGTTAGTACATCTTCAATAAATATTGTTTGAGTGGAATTTATATGGTAATTGACAGCTTGAAAATGGAGAACTGTTAAGATATGAAAATTCATAATGGAAGATAGCAGATGAAGCATAGACTTTCGGAGAATTCTTCACTTTGGGAGGAGAGAATAAGGGGGACAGAGATGAGGAAGCCCAGACAAGGTGACTTGCTTTGGTTATTCAGGGAGTTGTCGGAGGGCCTCCTTAGAACCCAGGTCCGCTGAGGCTTAGCTAGAGAACAACTCGATTTCATGTAAATCAGCTCTTATTAATCATTCCCAGAGTGAGACATTTCTGCTCCTATTTTATAGTTGTACTAGCAAGTGGGTGCCAGAGGAAAAGGGAATTCCCTGGGTAACTGGACTGCAACCTCAAACCTCTTCACTTCCTTTGGATGATTAATTATGCCGCATGCTTCTTAACAAAAGACCCTTGATTCATATCCTAAAGCACTAGGGTATTAAGGCTGCAGCACTTTCTTAGCATCCTAGTTCAGTTAAAGTTTTCTCAAAGCTGGTTCCTATTTCTGGCAGTGACTCTTCAGTTCTGAAACTTTAGTTCCAGCCAAAATAAACTATTGTCTCAAGTCTATATTTTTCCTGAAGCACCATGGCATTTTTATGAAATGTGGAGACAGTTTTATGTATGACTTTAATGGTAACAATAAAGGACACAGATCCCCTTCTCTGGCCGCTATCCTTCCCGCTCTAGTACAGCCATGATTACACAGCCTCCAGAAGAGGGCTATCTTAAAACTTCCAAAGGAAATCTATCATTTATTTTCTGTGTGATCACATTTATTTTCTGTGATCTACACTTTCCTACTTTTATTTTTTTCCTCATTTACAGAAGCATCAAATTATTTTTTTATGTGTAGTTGGTTACATTTTTAAAGAGAAGAAAGAAATCCGCTACATTATATGGTTCCTCATTGTCTTGTTATTTAATTAAATAATGCTATTTAAGTCAACTTTTACAGTAGCTGTACTTTGTAAACATTTATTATTCATGCTGCTAATGATAATTCAGAAAAGAAAATATTACATTAAGTCTTGAAGGCTTTTTCGATATGAAAGACAAAGCTTGCCTAGTCTTGATATTTTTTTCCAAATCTGTATTAACTTAATTAAAAAACACATGTCATAAGGATGGATTTGAAACCTTTGGGAATATCTCTAGCATGATAGGATCAACATGTTAACATTCAACATTTCCAAGGCCATATTTTCCCACTTCAATGAATGGATAAAGGAAATTCTTCTCAGATTATTATGTTTCCATTATTTGAGTTTGTCTTGTGAACCCTCCAAAACATGATTTGTAAATTGAGGAATTTAAAACTAAAAGAAAGTTCTGAAGTCAAGTCTTTGAAAGAAGATGAGCTAATGTAGGCATACTAATCCTCGAAGAAGTGATTGTTCTTTTCAGTTAACTAAAATTTAAAAGTCATCTTGTTTTGTTAATGGTCATCTTTTAAAATGAGAAATTACGTTCTAGCCATTTCAGGAAAACAGAAATAATAAACTTTCCGTGGTTTGTAGTCCTTTTTCACTATTAAAAGCAATTATAATGTTTAAATCTTGTAGAGTTGCCGCTAGAATATAATGGCTGTTCACAGCAGCTTTAGTTTCATGTTCCATAAAATTGAGCTTCCTGTCTTTACATTTTAGAGGCTAGATCATGATCCTTGAGCTTTTGCTATGTTAATGCATACAATTGCTGAGGAAAGGAAATAGTGTAACATGAGAAGACAAAGAGATGGAACCATCAAAGGAGACTTTTCCATACTAAGCAGAATCTTGGTGCTTGTTGAACTTAGCGATAGCATTTACTAAAACATATCTTTGAGCCATATGTCTGGAAATGTCTTACCACTTTAATGTGGAAAGCACAGAGGCCTCAGCAAGATACTGTTATGATGAGTTCATGAGGCAAATCTGAATTATTGGTTAAAAATGGGCAATGAAACTATTCTTCTAAAGCTCATTTCATGTATATTCAAGTTACCATAGGTTTGAGGAAATTGTATGATGGTTTATTTTTCTCAGCAGAGACTTTACTTAAGCTAATAAAACCTTTCTTCTTATAGAACTATGGTAATACCTAAAATAAGAACTTTTTCTATTAGTCTTATTTATGAACATTAGACAATTTTAGCTTTAGCTAAGGTTTGTTTCACATAATAAATATATTTCTTACACGTGTTTCTTGGTTGTGTATACTTGTCTATATAAATACAGAGAATGTGTAGTTAAAACTACATGTAAGTTGTATTTAGTGTGGCAAATAACATTTTGAGATATACACATCATATTCAGTACAGTTCCTTGAGGATGATGAGCTATTCATAAAGAGAAAACACTTATTAAAGTCAATTATTATCCTAGAAAGGAAGACCAATACAGAGTCAATCAAACATTGACTAAGCCACTGATACGGATATTAGGGCTTCCCAGGTGGTAGAGTGGTAAAGAATCTTCCAGTGCAGGAGACACAGGAGATGTAGGTTCGATCCCTGGGTCAGGAAGATCCCCTGGATCAGGAAATGGCAACCAACTCAGTATTGTTGCCTGGAAAATGCCATGGACAGAGGAGCCTGGCCAGCTACAGTCCAGGGGGTCTCAAAGAGTCGAACATGACTGAGCAGACAGACAGACAGACAATCTGGTTGTTAATTTTAGGTCAGTGTGATTTATTTAAGTGAAAAATGCTAGTTCTTTTCTCAAATTGATTTTTAACTATAATTATGAATTATGGAAAGTTCTCTTTTCATTAGAGAAAACAGGTTCCATGGAGTATTTTCTTTTAATAAGTCATTGCTTTATAGCTAATTAAGCACACTAGGAGCTCTGTAATATAATGAGCAATTAATTATAAACACTTCAGTATAGTATTTCTAACAGCCTAGATCTTTCATATCATGGGTTTTACTGAGTTTGATATACTTCACACTCAAGTGGAAAACTTTTCTGTGTTGCAAAGATAGTCTCTTCTTCAGTTGAGAAATAGTGTATTCCAGAGTTGACAGAAGGAAATGTATAGGTATTTGAATGAGACAGTAATAGAAAATCAGTATTACTTTATTTAGTGTCTGCTACTGCTGCTAAGTCACTTCAGTCGTGTCCGACTCTGTGCAACCCCATAGAAGACAGCCCACCAGGCTCCCCCATCCCTGGGATTTTCCAGGCAAGAACACTGGAGTGGGTTGCCATTTCCNGTATTACTTTATTTAGTGTCTGCTACTGCTGCTAAGTCACTTCAGTCGTGTCCGACTCTGTGCAACCCCATAGAAGACAGCCCACCAGGCTCCCCCATCCCTGGGATTTTCCAGGCAAGAACACTGGAGTGGGTTGCCATTTCCTTCTCCAATGCATGAAAGTGAAAAGTGAAGTCTCTAGGGAGGAAAAAATACAATTATATTGTAAAAATGTACTTTCAAAGTGCTATAGAAATTTTCTCCCAGGTAGAATGTTCTATTTATTTATGGGGATGTTTATAAAGTACTTTCATGTATATTATCTCATGTGTTCATTTAATAAATCTATGAGGCTGGCAGTAAATTGAAAATAAAAGGATTACAACTATTAAATAAATGAACAGGGTTTCTTTCACACCACTGAGATTTTCACATCAAATGTACTGCCATTTCCATTTCCAAAGCTATTGCCAGAAAACTTGGTGTTTCGTGTAGATTAATTGACATTTATTGTGTGGCTACTTACATGGAGCTTAATTATAAGCACATTCTTTTTAATTTACAGTATTTTTTGTAAAAAGCAGTCATTATGGAATAAGTGTAATTTGATGTTGTAATTAAATATACACTTAAAAATAAGAAAATTTTCCCTTAGTACTGCCGCAAGTACATACCCATAAGAACACACTTAACATATGTGAAACAAAATGCACAGGACACAGAAATACACATACCTACCTATTTCTCAGAATACTGCAAAGCTTATTTATTTTCCTTCTGTTATTTGTAAGCCAGCTCTTTCTAGTAACTAGGTACACTGTATGGTTTACTTACATTTTCTGCTACTTAAAATAGCATGATAACCAAGAAAGCAGTTAAGAAATTTTTTTTCCTTTCTTGACAGTCCTAACATTTTAGATACTCTGTTGTCTCCCAAACAATTGTTTTATATTTTTCTTTGTTTTAGGTCACAAGTTGTTTAAGTAATTTCAATATGGAAATATCCTCAAGAGAAAATATCAATATCCATCTTAAAATGAAGTAATTACTTCAATGGCAGGAAATTTGGAGGTTTTTTAGTTTCCAGTACTTTTAGTTGTCTGTGCTTTTAGTTTCCATTACTCAGGTGTTGAAGGTGGTCTTTTTCAACTTGACGTGTATCATTCTATGCTTTAGATTTGGCACAGCCTTTGTTTCATTTAAACAACAAAACACTCAAATGTGGTCATTGCTGTATACCTCAATAATCTATGATTAGCTTCAGCCCACTGTGTGTTGCACAGGATGAAACATTTATAGCAACTTCTAGCTCGCTCTCTGTCACAGTGACATGAGCTTAGCCTTTGTGATTTACCTGTCTTGGTAAATTGCCAAATCAACATAGCCAGAAGAATTATGTTAGATTAGGCTAAGAATAAACCTAATCTTTCTTTTCTAGAAGGTTCTAACTATAGATGGTTATCCATGCTCTTATGATAGCGTCTAAATATCAGAATCTAGCTTTATGGAATAGTAAGGTGTCACAACAGTGTGCTAGAAAGGCAGTTAGTAGTAGCTCTAGAAAGGCAATGTTAAGTTTTCAGGAAGTTTCAGAGCTAGTTGACATCACCCTATGGTAAGAATATTTACAACATGAAAGTGGTGAATTGGATAAAATTCATTTGCAGTCATTCAAAAAGAGGATTCAAATATTGCATAAGTAATTGAAATTTTACATGGTTCATATATCTGCCTAAATTTGCATATGTGGAAAATGATGACTAAATAAAACAAAATAGTTTAAATATCTAGAGTATAAATAATATGCATGCATACACACAAACATATATACACTTTTTGGGGGGCTTACTTTGAAAATATGAGGTCTTCCCTCATAGCTCAGTTGGTAAATCATCTGCCTGCAATGCAGGAGTCCTGGGTTTGATCCCTGGCTTGGGAAGATCCCCTGTAGAAGGAAATGGCAACCCACACCAGTATTCTTGCCTGGAGAATCCCATGCACAGAGGAGCCTGACAGGTCCACGGGGCTGCAAGGGTGAGACATGACTTAGTGACTAAACCACCACCACTTTGAAGATAAAAGACAATGGCATTTAATTACACTCAGGAAAAATGTATGCTTTAATTTCACTACAGTTTTTAGTAGCAAAACTGTAAAAACAAAGTATGAAAGAAATAAAATCATGCAGACTTGCAAAACCCATTTATTTTTAAAAAGGAAACATAATTAAACCTTGTTGATTAGCCAAAGAAATTATGAGCACAGCTGGGTCTTTTAAAATGTGTGCTGGTTGAAAGAGCTAGAAAATATAATTACCTTCTTTTGAAATCAATATCATTTTTAAAAGGCAAATCAAGATGTATTTAACTAAAAGTTAGGTGGGAAGTGACAGCTCAGTGATTCAAATAAAATTAAAAGACTAATAAATGTGATTTAGTAAAAATTTCAGTTAAATCTTACTCATGATACATTTTAAGTTTAATGATGTTCTTAATAATAGGTGTATATTATTGGATTCATAATACATCTCAGATATACACACTGTAAATTTGCTCATTTTCCTCTGTATAGCAATCATATGTGAATTCTGTAAATGGGGACTCTGAACTTCAAAAGACTTAAGACCACACAGGTTGTAAGTAGCTATAGTGGATTTCTAACTCAGATTGGCTGGCTTCAAAGCTCCTGCTACTTTCTCTCAGTCATTTTTCCTTTCTAAATATATAAAATTTGTAAATAATATATAAAACTGTAAAATGTATGTAGCTTTAATTATCACAATTCTGTTTAATCAATGCAAAGGTTTCTAAAATGTATACTATTAAGACTTTTTTCCATTGATTAAAAATCATTGCAAGAAAGCAGAGGATACACTTTATATGTGTGTGGGTGTTGGAAAATTACATTTTAGGAGTAAATTTTATACTCCTCTTGTACAACACAGGTGTTGACCCACAAGTATTAAGTACAACAAACATGTTTATACTTCAAGCCCCTTTCCCTCCACATAGTAGTGAAATACTGAATGCTATTTAATACCTAACTTTTGTTTCAAAAATTATGAGCTCTGCTCTGTGACATGTGAGAAAATTATTAAATTCTGAGTTTTGACAGAATGCCTTAACTCAGTGTAAAATTACAAGCCATGAATTGTCCGCAGGACCCAGATGAAAGCTTTACTTTTTCACAGACTTTACTTTATATCATTTATATGCCATCTTGGTAGACATTCAAAATAAGTATAGAAAATTTTCCAAATCTAATATAGAAAGTAATTATGATCATTTTTATTTTTCAGACTTCAGTGAAGAGTGAATTTCCTAGTGAAATTCTTAACTGTGTTACCTTCAAGTTAGTCTTGAAAATATTCTGAATGCGTAGACAATTGCATTTAAGTTCTTCAGTTTCTATATAAATGTAATTTCATTTAGGACTTTTAAAAAGTATTTTGGGGCTTCCCCAGTGGCTCAGCTGTTAAAAAAAAAAAATCTGTCTGCAATGTAGGAGACACAGGAGACGCAAGTTCGATCCCTATGTCGGGAAGATTCCCTGGACGGGGAAATGGCGACCCACTCCAGTATTTCTTGCTGGAAAAATCCCATGGACAGAGGATCCTGGCAGGCTACGATCCAAAGGGTCACAAAGAATCAGATGAGACCGAGCACACACGCACATACACAAAGTAAAATTTTAGAAGCTCCTTTTATAGTTGGCAATTCTTAAGGCTTGACAAAATGTTTTATGCCACATGTGGGAATAAAGGAAGGCTTCATGGGTAGATGTTTATCACAAGTTAACATGCAAATATACATATGTATCTTTCTAAAATTGCTCCCCCCATGAAATGGACAAATAATAACATTATCCAGGTATTTCTCACAAGTTGCTCTTAACAAAAGCACAGATTATGCCTTCCAAAATATCAACTTTTGACAACAGACATCAAACTGCCATGATAGTATACCCAAAATGATTACTTTTAATTACCTGTGGATTTATCTTAAGCAGCTTTCATCCCCAACTTGTCTATAATCTACCTTAGGATAAGCACTATGTCATATTGTTCTATGTCCGAGCACATTACATAATGAACTTTTCATGTTTGTGTCTAACAAACCACACTTTGATCATGTAGTATTTGTCTATGGATGCCTGATTCAGAGATGGATTACAGCATAAATTGGTAGGCAAATGCCACTTTATTATTGAGCCTCATAGCTCAAAAAGATTGTTAATTTCTAATACTCCTTTCTTCACAAACCAGATCCCAGACCTGACCATTATTCCTACCTTCTTTTGTCCAAAATGTGTAACTCTATAATCAGTGTCTCTGATGTCAATCTCTTCCTTCATCTCTCAGAATAACATTTATATAGTAAATGGACTCTCATCTTTTTTTCTTATTCATTGCAGCTATACTGGTTTCACTGGTCTCTGTCAGCAACCAACTTTGTGTACATATTCTTTATTGCATAACCCAGTAGTTCTTAACATGTTACCATCAGAAATTCTTTTAAATTATTTCATCTTTTTGGTTAGAGCTCATGTTTCAGATTTTTTTCAAAGTAAATTTTGTTGCAGATTTTCCCAGCTCAAAATACATATTAGGTAGTAAATACTGGTAATAATTATGGAACGAAAGATGATGGTATATGAGTTGTATACTTGGGAACCTTCAGCAGCAATTCTTTGTTTTTTAATATTATTATATTCAAACATATTCGCATCAGAATTTTCCATTATGTTTTGGAAAACGATTAAATCACAATTTGACTTAATCACAGAGCACTGATTTTATTTTTATTGTATTTTTTGTTTTTTTAGAAACCATGTACTACTCTAGTGTAAACAGAATTCTGCCTGTTGAGTGTATATAAGTAATGTTCCTTGAATGTAAGTCCTAAATTCTTACCCTTCTCCCAATTGTGAAAATTCCTTTATGAAAGCAGTCACAAATTGACTTAATACAGATTGGTTACCCTGAGATGGTTTTCCTTCTTGCCAGGACAGCTGCAGCAGAGAAATAGGTCACAAAGCATTGAACTCTACCAGCAGCAATCAAAAGGAAACCAACTGCTGCTTGGTGCCTGGGCTAGAATCCTGAGTTGATTGGGATTTTCCAATCTTTTTTATTTTATTACTGTTGTCTATTACTTAATGTTTTATATCTGTTTTTTATACTTGGAAATTAAAGCAAAATCAATTTATAAGTCATTTGCTATTAATATTCCCATATAATTATTTCTACAATTACTATTGTGGTTAAAAAATACCTATGTGATTTACTTCTCAAACTTTCTATATGAAAAAAGTTGTGAGTAGACAATATAATGGGTTCATAATGTTGTTCAGTAAACACATGATCTTATTTTTTAAACCATTTCAGAATGTTATACATTTTATGTACTCAGATATCAAGGCAGAAAATGACTCTTCTTTACCTAAAACTATATACCTGGCTACTAGGATTCTTTGCAGGAGAAGAAGCATACACAGTTACACACACAAACACACACACACACACACACAATTTGACTCCAATTTTTAACCTTTAGAGGAGACAAAAATTCATACAGTTATCCCACTGGGCCTTGTGAAGTGTCACCTCAACAGTTTCATTGGAAATATCACAATTAAACCTGCAGCTTCATTTGTAGACTAGCCAAAAATAATACACAGATTCCTTTAAAGATTTGTCCATTTTTCAATGTAAAATAAAACTCTGCTAGTTACTGTGTAAAACCTAAACTTCCTGGGTTTTAGGTAGACTTTTGTTTCTAGAACTAAATTTTCATATGCTTGAAAAAAATATCTAACTCCTAATTTTATTGAATCTATCATTTTCAGTTGCTGAGGTTCTTAGAGCCCAGTCCCCACTAATAATCACTAGAGCTTGCAGTTAATTACTGAGTGCCTAGAGTATGCAGTTACAGTGCTAAATGATTTACTTAATTTAATCCTGTTCACTTTAATTCTGTGTTAAATATGAGGAAAAGGCAAGTTCATGGTTGAATAAGCAGACAAATGGCAGAAACTGTGCTTTTAGCATCTACTCATTTGGCATCTTGGGTCATAAATATTCTGTGTAGTTTTCACAGAAATATTTGTTCTAAGTCGATTCAGTGGTTCAGTTGCATTTGACTCTTTGTGACCAAAGAGATTACCAGGCTTCTCTGTCCATGGTATCCTCCAGGCAAGAGTACTGGAGTGCCTTGTCCTTCTCCAGAGGATCTTCCCGACTCAGGGATTGAACCCGTGTCTCTTACATCTCCTACACTGGTAGGCAGAGTCATTACCACTAGTGACACCTGGGAAGGGATAGCTATATTTAATATCACAATTAAATAATGATGTTTCTTGAATCCTTGTTTTTGTGAAGAGGCCATGCAATAGGTAAGGATATTTAGGGATCTGAAAGAATGCTTTTGTGTCTCTTTCTATAGCTGAATGACACTTGAGCCCTAAAAACATCACCTAATAGTATGTGATCGCTGATGAGCACGTTTAGTCATTCTGAGTCTTTTTATTTCTCCATAACTATAGCAAGTGAAACTAAAAGATTTGTGGGAATCTGTTCAAGTTCTAAAATTCATGCATTTTCATTCAAGGTTTATTAATTAAGCCAACTTCATTAATTTAATGATATATATTTACTAAAATAATGAATTTATCATAGCTCTTATGGGCTTTAAAGTATCACTGAAACATGGCATTAAGAAAAACACTTCATGAGCAGTCTAGTCATTGGCTGGGAGGAGATAAGTCTTGGCTGTGGTATAAAGGTGGTGGTGTTTATACATAAAGCACTTACAGTAACTTCTGATTCAAGTTGGTCATTCCTAGAGAGAGTTGCATAACTCGCATTTATTAATATGTTATCTCACCGATACAGAGAACATATTGGTGTTTGCCAGAGGGAAGTTATAGGCCTGGGGTCCATGGAATGGGTGAAGGAGATCAACAAGTACAAACTTTTGGTTGTAAGATAAACAAGTCCTGGGGATGTAAAATATGGGAATAAAGTCAATAATATTGTATTAAAATTGTGTGGTTACAGAAAATAATTAGAATCATTGTAGGAATCATTCCACAGTATATATATATAAATGCTGACTCACTGTGTTGTATATCTGAAACTGCTATAATATCATGTCTATTTTCCTCAGTAAAAATATATGTAATAAAAATAAAATAGATATCTCAATAATAACTCATTTCAGTTCCCCACTTTTTGTGCCTGTCAATATATGAATCCAGTTTTACCTTACAACTTCTTCTAAATGGAGTCCCTTTATTTTTAAGTAATGAGATGTGAACAGTTGATTTTATTTTATTTATTTATTTTTTTGGCTTTACAGAAAATTTTGCCAAGCTTCCAAGTTTTACCAAGCGTTTATTTCATAGAATAAACTCTTCTGCTCTGTAAGAATTTATTATGCAAGAATAATATTGATTCAAAAAAAAAACATGAGAAATGAAAGTAGACATCCCTTTCACTCAAAGACGTATATGTAAAAATTTCAAATGATGGCCAACCAAATCCTATTGTGTTTCTTTTTTTTTTTTTTT
>SJYX01021569.1:574387-584714 GCA_006410675.1 Oreotragus oreotragus | reverse complement strand
TGGACTGTGAAGAAAGCTGAGTGCCGAAGAATTGATGCTTTTGAACTGTGGTGTTGGAGAAGACTCTTGAGAGTCCCTTGGACTGCAAGGAGATCCAACCAGTCCATCTTAAAAGAGATCAGTCCTGAGTGTTCTTTGGAGGGAATGATGCTGAAGCTGAAACTCTAATACTTTGGGCACCTCATGCGAAGAGCTGACTCACTGGAAAAGACTCTGATGCTGGGAGGGATTGGGGGCAGGAGGAGAAGGGGACCACAGAGGATGATATGGCTGGATGGCATCACCGACTCGATGAACATGAGTTTGAGTGAACTCGGGAGTTGGTGATGGAAAGGGAGGCCTGGCGTGCTGCAATTCATGGGGTCACAAAGAGTCAGACACGACTGAGGGACTGAACTGAACTGAACTGAAGAATTAAAAGTCTCATAGGAACTAGTGGCTGCCAACTGTCTTAATGTAATATCTAACTAACTGCTGAAACTTCTTTTATTCTAATGGTTGAAAAAAATTACTTTCATAGTGTCTACTAGATATTTTATTGAAAAATCTTTTGAGTTATGGAACAAAACCCCACTGTATTTAATACATTCAATGTACAGTGGACCCAGGATGTATGAACCCATAGGATTTCCTAACAGGTTTAAACTTTGAGTTTTGCTCTGATCTTAGAAGCACAGGATTGACTTTACTTAGATGTTAGTAGTCTGAGTAACGTTGAGTAGGCATCATACTACTGCTGCTGCTGCTGCTACATCATTTTAATGAAATTGTTTAGCTTTATTTGGACTTTTCCCACACCATTTCAAATAATTTTACTGAATGAATTGTCTTATGTCATATTGACAGCATAAATATCTTGTAAAAATTTAGAAGAATATTAAATTTTAAGTTTTAAGGAATCTAATTCATACATTTTCCTCTTTGATATACTTCTTTCTTCTTTACTATCACCAAGCCACCCAAATTTCTCTTAAACAAAGTGAATTTCTTTAAAAGAATTCAAATTATTAGCAGTCCAGCACATGCATAGAAAATATATTTTCAACCTGAAATGTCAAAAGGACTTAGGACAGAAAATCATGTTTTCATGCTGATCAGTAATCTAATCATTACCAACCAGTGTGTTGAATCCATAACATGTAAACCATCTAACTCATTTTCATTTCTAGAGAAAACTATGTTAAAAAGATGATCTTCAGGGAACAGTGAAAGGAAGCAGAGACCATGGTCATTTGGACTTTAGTTAAATGCTTCAATATAAGTCAATGTTTTTTTCTAGACCTACAGGCATTTGTCAGGGTACTTTAGCTTCTGGAACCCAGAATCCCTGCTGGAGAATTGCATGCATAGCTCATCTGTCTCATACACACATTCTTGCCCAGCCTGTCTCAGCACCTGCATACTTGCATGCTCAGTCACTTCAGTCGTGTCCAACTCTGTGCTTCCCAATGGACTGAAGCCCGCCAGGCTCCTCTGTCCATGGAATTCTCCAGGCAAGAATACTGGAGTGGGTTGCCATTTCCCCCTCCAGGGGACCTTCCTGACCCAGGGATCAAACCCATATCTCTTAGGTCTCCTGCATTGGCAGGCAGGTTCTTTACCACCAGCGCTTCCTGGGAACCCTATTTTTCCTAACAATAAGTTCTCCCTCTTCTCTCAGCCCTTCTGAACATAAGGTATGAAGACTTCCCCAATTGTTTTGGCTTTCAGGGGTCTCTCACTTCCCCTTTTCTTAGTTTGGTCCTTGATCCTATACTCTTTGCATTATAGTATCCTAAACTCTTTTGCATAATGGCTGTATCCTGGTGATGCTTCCTGAAATAATGTATGTTATCATAAGTCTGCTTTTTCAGGGGAGATGCTGATACCCTATTGGCATAGTAAATTCAGCTCAGTGAGTGATTTTGAAACCTCCACCTGATCTTAGCTATCTTTATTTAACCCCAGTGAAACTTTCTGGGTACTTAAAATAACTAAAAGATAACTGCAGATGTTCAATTCAACTTTACTCATTAGTCACATATTCAAAAAAATCTTTAAAGTAGCTATTTAAGGCAAAACTAATCTATGGTGTTAGAAATCATTATAAATTGTTATTTGGGGGGTAGGTTATTGTCTAGAAGGGAACACGTGAGGGCCTCTGGGGTGCTGGTCACATTCTGTTTCTTGATCTGGATCCTGGTGACATGGGTGTTTTCAGTTTGTGAAAATGCATTCAACAGGTCACCTGTGTGCACCATGGATGTGGTCATTTGTATTTTTAAAACGTGTAATGAGTGATGAAAAGTGAGAAAGATATTATATGTTAATTCAAAAGGTCCTCATGTTTTTACCTGTGCTTAATGATCCCATGCATTGTGTAAATAACTTTCAGAGTTGATCTGATGGTATTGTAAATAATTACTGTTTTTCGGCAAGTTGTATGTCACTTAAGGATTTTATCAAAGTGTCTTTTAGTCTGAGAGTGAATGGATAGACTCTAGTATTAAAAAGAAAAAAAATCAAGCATGTTTTATACCATGTAAACATTCAGGGTGATCTTTTCCAAACCTGTTGTCAGTATTATGCTGTCTAGTATATCATTGACTCTTAATGTGTCCTGAGCACATCCTAAGTTATAATTTTCACCAAGATCCTGTCATTGCTGTCATTGTTATCATTGTGTCTTTGCTTCAATGTCAAGAAAGAGGACATGTGGGAATATTGCTCGTTTTAATCTCATTGTGGATTCAAGCTTGCTAGTTGAAAAGTGAATATTCATACAGCAAATATTATAATATGATTGACTCCTGAAGTAAAATACAGGGACATATTTGATGTAAGAGGTTCAAGGATTGATGTTAAGTAGTAATGCCAAGATAGAGAGGGAGAATAAGAGCAGAGAGAAGCATGAAGGAAATGAAGAAAAAGCCAGTTGTCTGTAGCCACAACAGAGTGATAGGAAGAGGCAGCTCCTGTCCTGATTGGAGGTCCCCTTGTGCCACTAGGGGACACTGGCAGAACCTGGTAAGCAAGGTGGTTGCTGTCCTTGCACCTTTTACCCTGCCAGCTCTTCTGATGGGCTCATCAGTAAGGCTTAATCTGGTTTAGGAATGTGAGGGCTGGGGATTTAGGAAGAGTAAAGAACGATATCAGATCGACCTAATAAGTTGCCTCGATTTTCCACTTTTTACATATTTCAAAATGGCTTGAACACAGGGACCAACTCACAGGGACTACACAGCTGGTGTGATTTCTTGAACTGAACTGGGTCTTTTTCTGGAGTTTGGATTCTGCAAGTTGATGCGGTAAATTATAGTAAATAGCAAACATAATATTTTCTTATTCTAATTTTATATGATCCAAACTCCTTTAGAGTATTTCCATGTTAAACAATCGGCATGGAGCTGGCATTTTTACTAGCAGATGCACTGAGAGAGGGAAAAACCTCTGACTCCTAACAGGAGATATTGATAATAACTCTGTGGCAAATAATTCTGGTACAGTCATATCTGAAAGAAACACATGCTGGAAATACTATGGCCAAGGATGAGAATCATAACATACATATTTTTTAGTTTCAACTTTGTTACTATCTACTTAGTGAATCATAGTTTTGCCATTTAACTTCTCAGTTCCTGTTTCCTCATTGTACAATAATATTTCTTAATTTGAAAAATAGAGATGGTCATATTTATCCCTCAGGTGATTATGACAATAACTAGGTATTCTCTATGTACATGAAGGAAGAGAAAAGTGTTATATCTAAACAGTGATTCATTATTCAAGCTTTCCAGGTGATTCTGATCAGGTATTTCATGTTTGTTCAGGCCCACTTTTAAAATGAAGGTCAAAATTCACTTATTAAGCATAAAGCACTCTGAAATAATGTATTAATATTATGTCATTAATTTTATTATCTTTACATGTTCTTTTACTTTTTTCCACCTTGTAATCTTTTACAAATTACTGTAAAAACATGATTACTTAGGCTCATCTTATTTTGAATTGCATCTCTAAACTTTGATGGAATAATCATTATTCCACATTTAAGTGTTGATCACAAAATTTTCAATATTGTATTTTTGATTTGATATCTTTGTCCTCAGTATGTGTAAACATGGAAGACAAGAAAGAGCAGGTAGTTTTATTGAATGTTCTAAATAGTTAAAATTTTAGCTACTTCTATATCCCTTGTTCTTTTCATTGTAAGACCCCTGAGGGTAAAACAAAAACCATAGTTGAAAAAGATATAACATTTTTATTTGTAAATATAAGGTAAACCAAGAAAGCAATATAAACATTGACATACTGTGTATTTTAATGGGAACATTAATTAATTAGCCTTTGACTGTGTGGATCACAACAGACTGTGGAAAATTCTGAAAGAGATGGGAATACCAGACCACCTGACCTGCATCCTGAGAAATCTGTGTGCAGGTCAGGAAGCAACAGTTAGAACTGGGCATGGAACAACACACTGGTTCCAAATAGGAAAAGGAGTACGTCAAGGCTGTATATTGTCACCCTGCTTATTTAACTTCTATGCAGAGTACATCATGTGAAGTGCGGGGCCGGATGAAGCACAAAATGGAATCAGGATAGCCGGGAGAAATATCAATAACCTCAGATATGCAGATGACACCACCCTTATGGCAGAAAGTGAAGAGGAACTAAAAAGCCTCTTGATGAAAGTGAAAGAGGAGAGCAAAAAAGTCCGTTTAAAGCTCAACATTCAGAAAACGAAGATCATAGGATCCAGTCCCATCATTTCATGGCAAGTAGATGGGGAAACAGTGGACACAGTGTCAGACTTTATTTTTTTGGGCTCCAAAATCACTGCAGATGGTGACTGCAGCCATGAAATTAAAAGATTCTTACTCCTTGGAAGGACAGTTATGACCAACCTAGACAGCATATTAAAAAGCAGAGACATGAGTTTGTCAAAAAAGGTCTGTCTAGTCAAGGCTATGGTTTTTCCAGTGGTCATGTATGGATGTCAGAGTTGGACTATAAAGAAAGCTGAATGCCGAAGAATTGATGGTTTTGAACTGTGGTGTTGGAGAAGACTCTTGAGAGTCCCTTGGACTGCAAGGAGATCCAACCAGTCCATCCTACAGGAAATCAATTCTGAATATTCATTGGAAGGACCGATGCTGAAGCTGAAACTTCAGTACTTTGGCCACCTGATGCGAAGAGCTGACTCATTGGAAAAGACCCTGATGCTGGGAAATATTGAGGGCAGGAGGAGAAGGGGACGACAGAGGATGAGATGGTTGGATGCCATCACTGACTCAATGGACATGGGTTTGGGTGGACTTCAGGAGTTGGTGATGGATAAGGAGGCCTGGCATGCTGCGTTTCATGGTGTCACAAAGAGTTGGACATGACTGAGTGACTAAACTGAACTGAACTGAACCAAAACATAACTAACTAAAGCACAAACTGGAAAACCAAACTAAAGCAAGGTGCCAATTGGGGAATAAAGCAATGAAAATAAAACCAACAGATATGTTGAGAAGAAGGGAGAGAAAGAAAAGAAAGAAAGAATCAATACACAAAGTTAAATAGAGGTAGATAAATAATATTTATATATGTTTAAGATTAACTGCAAGGGGCAAAGAATAGTAGGAAAAACAAACAAAGAAATAAATATAGAAAACGTAATAATAGGTTTAAAAATTTTAAAGTTGAAATTTAAAAAAAAGAGAAAAGGAAAAAAATAAAAGGAAAACTCCACAGAACTGCAAAAGCCCAACAAAGAGGCAGGGGTTTATAACAACAATAAAAAATGTGACTGAGAAAAAAAAGCTCAAAAGCTTAATTGGAGTGTTCTTGCCTGGAGAATCCCAGGGACGGGGGAGCCTGGTGGGCTGCCGTCTACGGGGTTGCACAGAGTCGGACATGACTGAAGTGACTTAGCAGCAGCAGCAGTGCCAATAGAATGGCCAACTACAACAGAGGGGGAGAAAAAAGGGCAGGGGGATAATCCAAAAAAATGTATAGAACATGTCAAAATATAAGAACACGAAACGTTTTTCTTGCGTCGCTTTCCCTCCCTGAGAGTCACAGTCCACTTCCCTGCGTAGAATGCCCTGCAACACTCTGCTCTTCCCTGGCCCTGCTGTGGGGGCTGCTCAGGATTTAGCCTGGTCCTACACCTGCGTGTTCTTGCCTGCAGTATCCACAGCTACCAGAACGGGCGCTTGGCTTGTGGGGACCCTGGCGGCACCAAGTGCACAGGGGCATGGACTGGCTCCGCCGCAGGAGTTAGGGCCACATCAGAGTCTGTTTTCGGGCCTCTTGTAGCTGGCGATCAGAAGGCCTCTTCGGCCAGTCTTTCTCTGTAGCGCCACCCGTTCAGGCGCTTAGAGGGCTGCCTTGCCTGGAGTCCTTCTCTGTTTTTCGCTGTTTCGGGCACTTAAAGGGGCACCCTGGGTGGGTCCTGCTCTGTAGTTCAGTTAGCCAGGCAGGTGTGTGACGGGCCAGCCTCTATTGTTCAGCTGCTGATGCTGGCGCCTGGGGAGCGAGAGGCTATGGTGATGGCTCCCCCACTTCTGTGTGACTCAGCAGTGTCACCTTGCTTCCATGGCTGCCTGGCTCTCCTCTGCAGGTATTTCCCACTACAATCTCCTCCCGCACATGCCCTCAGTCGGTCTCTCTGCCGTCAACATCAGCCCTTGTCCTGGGACTGCCCCACAATCCCTAAACTCCAGCTCCCGGCTGTTGCGCCTTCCAGGGGACTGATGTTCCTGTCCGGGTATGTATGGCTGCGGCAAGGACTGTCTGATTCTTATTCCATTTAGGCTGCCACTGATCAGTGGTTTCACTCTCAGCCTCAAGTGTTTCTCCTGTGACAGACAGCTGCCCTGACGTGGGGATCGGAGCCCTGCTTCAGTTCTCCCATCCGCCAAGGGCAGGTCTGGTCCTGCTAACACTCCTGTTTTTTCTCCTAGTTCCTTCATCCTACCGAGTTTTGCATGGTTCTCTATATTCTTTTCCACTGGTCAGGTGTGCCTGTCTGCTCTTGTTGTAGCCACGCGTTCCGAGAAACAAACTCACTCAGAAGGACAATGCAGATAGTGGAGTGCAGTTTATCACAAGGAGGGCCCAAGGCAGAGTCTCCTCTTAGTCAGGGACCCTGACCAGTTTTTGTGAAAACCTTATATACCCTAAGTGTATAAGGTTCCCTGAAACTAGTCTGAACAAAAGAAAAAGAAAGACACAATCAAACCTAACCCGTGATTCATATGCCTTAAGCCTACATTAACAGTGGACAATTATCAATAGGCCTGTGGTCATACCCCAGTGAGCATGATAGAATGTATGATTCTATTCAGTTACACAGATGACTAGGGCATTCTTTTCGGCAATGGAGAGCCCGGGGCTCTTCCTTCCAGGGGCCTGCTTTCCCAGTTGGTATGTCATTTCCATAGATACTGGCACTTAGCTCAAAGTCCATAGTCCGGCCCAAGATGGAGTCCTGCTTTCAAGATGGAGCCTGTTCTGTTTCCTCCTCCACTCTCAGCTGGTGTCTGCATGCACTTCTGTGTCTGAAGGTGTAGTCCTGATGTATCCGTGGACAGAGATGTACTCCACGTCCACCTACTCCTCTGCCATCTTGTTCTCTGAATTTCACTGACATATTGTTAACAGTTTCAACAATTAGTTCACTGGGACAGGTCCAGAAGTGAAATACTCTGATGATGGTAAGTTTGGAAACCATGTCATACAGAGAGAGACCATAAGAAGACTTGTTCTCATAGTAACAGTTGGAGAGGTTTCTGGGGATAGGAGATGTGTCAAGCAGCAGCCGGTAGGTGAGAAGAGGACAGGAAGTGGTCCCACCCATAGAAGACACGTGGATGGAGTCCAAGGCTGTTGTTTGTATGTATCACCATTTTTAAATCAGAAATTAACTTTCACTGGATTATAGGTCACACAACTTTTATTATACCATATATCTTATAGGTGAAAATATAAACTTTATACGCAGTCTAGAGGGCTTCCCAGATGGGACGAATCTGCCTGCCAGTCAGGAGATGGAGGAGACTTGGGTTTGATCCCTGGGTCAGGAAGATCCCCTGGAGGAAGAAATGGCAACCCATTCCAGTATTCTTGCCAGGAAAACCCCTTGGACAGAGAAGCCTGGCAGGCAACAGTCCATGGGTTAACAAACTGAGCAACTGTGCACATGCATTCTAAAGTCCAATCCCAGATTAAGTCCAGTCCAGACCCATTTAGATATGTATACACACACATACACACACACACACACACACACATATATATATATATATGCTTGTGTTGTAGGTGAAGAACTTTTGTTCCTGTTATACTGATGGCTTATGGAATACATGGTTTAAAATAGATTTTGATTTAGAGAGGAGTCAAATTTCTGAATACAAAGATTATTTTGTTTTCTTTCTTCACCTTGAGATACTTGCTCTCTATAGATTTGTAGTTTGTTTACTGTCTTGAGGAATGTGACATATACACACTGCTATATTTAAACTGGATAACTTACAAAGACCTGCTGTACAGCACAAGGAAGTCTGCTCAGTGTTATCGGGCAGCCTGAGTAGGAGGGGAGTTTGAGGGAGAATGGATACATGTATACATATGGCTAAAGCCCTTTATTGTACATCTGAAGCAGATGACAGAGGATGAGATGGTTGGATGGCATCACCGACTCAATGGACATGAGCTTGAGTAAACTCTGGGAGTTGGTGATGGACAGGGAGGCCTGGCGTGCTCCAGTCCATGGCGTCGCAAAGAGTCAGACACGACTCAGCAAATGAACTGAACTGAAGCTATCACACCATTGTTAATTGGATATACGCCAATATAAAATAAAAGTTCAAAAAAAATTATTTTCTGACGCTTCTGTTGTGATTTCCAGCAAAAGGGACTGTGGAGATGATGTTTTACCTGATGTCAGTTTTACTTAGGAACTCAGTTGACAGTCAGGAGTAGTTTCTCAGGTTAGATTTTCAAAACGCCAAATAACTTGGGTATGATTACTGCTCACAGAAACATCTGCAACTCTCACCTTCTTTTTCGAACTTTGTTTTTACTAAAGCATTAGTAAGAGAAAATATTCTTTTCCTTTTTATATAGCCTATATTTCCCAGTAAGAATGCATTGTCTGAAAAGTCACAGTAAACATAAAGCTTTTTAAAAAGTATTATTTTAGATGATGAGAAGAGAGTTCAAAGAGTTTAACAGATATAGCTGATGGGGACTTTTTTCTTTTTATTACATATGCATAGAACTTACCATACTGCTCTTTAACAATCAAAATCCATTGTGGTTTGAAGATGCAGTCCCCTAGTTTAGAATGTCTCCTAAAAAGTCCCACTCCAGACTATGTACTCCAGGTGAACTGAATTACCTTCTATTCACTGTTCACAATTGCACTTTTTTCCTCTTGTTTATATGATATTCTCTCCATCTAGATTTCTTTGAAAATCTAAATCTCATCCATCATTTTGAAGTGAAGTGAAGTCACTCAGTCGTGTCCAACTCTTTGCAACCCCATGGACTGTAGCCTACCAGGCTCCTCTGTCCATCCATCATTAAGGTTGAGGTAAATTGCCATCTCCTCCAAGTAGGCCTCTCTTAATACAACAACTAAAAGGATAGTCTATTCCATTTAACTTTATTTCTGTATCACAAGAGACGACCTCATGCTGGAACACAGTTGTAACTGTGTGAGATCTTGAGTTGCTCTGATACACTATTAGAATGCATGATGTATACAGTAGATAATCCACAAGTATATGTCTTCCCTATGAAAATCTCTATCATTTTAGATTTATATTTATGTACCTTTTTGACAACCATAAGAGTTTTGGATTAAGTATTTGCAAATGCTGAGTGAGTTGGACATGACTGAGTGACTTCACTTTCATTTTTCACTTTCATGCACTGGAGAAGGAAATGGCAACCCACTCCAGTGTTCTTGCCTGGAGAATCCCAGGGACAGGGGAGCCTGGTGGGCTGCCATCTATGGGGTCACACAGAGTCGGACACAACTGAAGCGACTTAGCAGCAGCAGCAGCAGCATATATTAAGCATTTATTCAGTTCAGTTCAGTCGCTCAGTCGTGTCCGACTCTTTGCAACCCCGTGAATTGTAGCACGCCAGGCCTCCCTGTCCATCACCAACTCCTGGAGTTCACCCAAAACCATGTCCATTGAGTCGGTGATGCCATCCAGCCATCTTATCCTCTGTTGTCTCCTTTTCCTCCTGCCCCCAACCCCTCCCAGCATCAGAGTCTTTTCCAATGAGTCAACTCTTCACATGAGGTGGCCAAAGTACTGGAGTTTCAGCTTTAGCATCATTC
>SJYX01021569.1:533985-565555 GCA_006410675.1 Oreotragus oreotragus | reverse complement strand
TTTCATGGCTGCAGTCACCATCTGCAGTGATTTTGGAGCCCCAAAAAATAAAGTCTGACACTGTTTCCACTGTTTCCCCATCTATTTCCCATGAAGTGATGGGACCGGATGCCATGATCTTCATTTTCTGAATGTTGAGCTTTAAGCCAACTTTTTCGCTCTCCTCCTTCACTTTCATCAAGAGGCTTTTTAGGTCCTCCTCACTTTCTGCCATAAGGGTGGTGTCATCAGCATATCTGCGGTTATTGATATTTCTCCCGGCAATCTTGATTCCAGCTTGTGTTTCTTCCAGTCCAGCATTTCTCATGATGTACTCTGCATATAAGTTAAATAAGCAGGGAGACAATCTACAGCCTTGACCTACTCCTTTTCCTATTTGGAACCAGTCTGTTGTAATCTGTAGGACTGTGAAAATTTTATTCTCTTTTAAGGCCATGAGTCATCCATTAACCTCTTAGTTTGCCTCTCACTATTTGCTGTCATTTCTCAGTACCCTTAACAGTAAGAGTGGACCCTAAAATGTGATACAAAATACTCTGGGAGTTTAGAGAAGGTAGAAGCAACCTCTGGCTAGGTGCCAGGGAAGGCTTCACAGAAGTGGTGGAATTCCTTGTTGGGATTCCTGTAGGTTGAGAGCTTGGTATAGCCTGTGGGAGGTAGACAATTTATAGGGAAGAGAAGAGGCTGGAATTCAAGGTAGAAAGAATAAATTATGGGGATTTCCCTAATGGTACAGTACTTAAGACTCTGCACTTCCAATGCAGGGTCACAGATTTGATCTCCTGTCAGAGAACAAAAGGAGCCTTCCCTGATAGCTCAGTTGGTAAAGAATCTGCCTGAAATGCAGGAGACCCCAGGTTGATTCCTGGGTCGGGAAGATCTGCTGGAGAAGGGATAGGCTACCCACTCCAGTATTCTTGGGCTTCCNACTTCCAATGCAGGGTCACAGATTTGATCTCCTGTCAGAGAACAAAAGGAGCCTTCCCTGATAGCTCAGTTGGTAAAGAATCTGCCTGAAATGCAGGAGACCCCAGGTTGATTCCTGGGTCGGGAAGATCTGCTGGAGAAGGGATAGGCTACCCACTCCAGTATTCTTGGGCTTCCCTTGCAGCACGGTTAAGAATCTGCCTGCAGTGTGGAAGACCCGGATTTGATCCCTGGGTTGGGAAGATCCCCTGGAGAAGGGAATGACTGCCCACTCCAGTATTCTGGCCTGGAGAATTCCACGTACTGTATAGTCCATGGGCTTGCAAAGAGTCAGACACCACAGAGTGACTTTCACTTTCCCTTTCTTTCAGAGAACTAAGATCCCACATGCAAGTCAGCTTAGCCAAATTTTTTTAAGGACAAAAAAGAAAGAAAATTATACCAAGATAAAAGTTGAAGGAAGTAGAGAGTAAATCTGAGAAACAGTGAGTACTGGAGAAGTGTAAGATATGTTTATCCTATTGAGAGAAGTTCTGCTGAAGGGGAAGTTTGAAACCCTATCAAGAACAGCCTTGAATGCCATTTTTAAGGAATTTAGATTTTATTCATAAGGCAGTATGGAAACCCTTGAAGAATTTTAAGTAGCAGAGGAATCTTAACAGAGGTGGTTTTGAGAAGATTGATCTGACAGATATGAATAAAATGGAGGAGGGAAAACTGAAGAAGGATGAACTACTTATTAGAATTTTGCAATAGCACAAGCAAGAAGAACTCAAAGCGGGAATTAATGCTGCCTACATTTGCAAGAATAACTCAATGGTTCTTGATTTTTTTTTATGTGAACAGGAAAAATGCAAAGGCAATTGTGACCCTGAATAATTTGCTGAATAAGGATGCCAATTTTTTTGTAAGTGAAGAAGTTATAAATTCAAAGGAAGGATTCTATTTGGGAAGAAATGGTTTCTGAACTTCTCTGAGTTGAAGTATAGATTGAGTATATAGCTAGAGTTGCCTAATAAGGAGATGTACATATGGTATATGTGTTGCAGTGAGTTTAAGGTTCTTTCTTCATTGTGAAAAAACGTGCAGAGGTTGAGAAAGTGAAGTGAAAGTTTATTTAAGCAAGGATACACTCTCAGTGAGCAGGAAGAAATTAAGCACTAGGGCTCAACGGAAATGGAACGCAGGGCATTTGAATCCAATGCATTTGCCGCGGATGGCTAAATTGGGAGCACACCGGTAGATTTACTCTGCCTCTGAAAGTTTCCTGCCAAAGACTAAAAAGACTAACAATGTACCATGCCTCTCCAACACTGCATTCATTTTCCCAAATTCAGCCTTTATATTCTCAAAGTCAAGCTGACAGACAGACATCACCCAAATGTTGGACTTGATTCTTAAAGGATCTTACCACATGTGAACTTATCAAATCCTTTATATTAAGTTTCCTGATGGCTCAGTAGGTGAGTAAACCGCCTACAATGCAGGAGACCCAGGTTCAATTCCTGGGTAGGGAAGATCCCCTGGAGAAGGGAAGACTACCCGCTCCAGTATTGTTGCCTGGAGGATTCCATGGACAGAGTTGCCTGAGGGCCTACAGTAGTCCATGGGGTTGCAGAGACTTGGACAAGACTGAGTGACTAACACTTTCACTTTCAACCTTTCAGTGGGTTCTCAGGTGGCACAGTGGTAAAGAATGCCCCTACCAGTTCAGGAGACGCTAGAGATGTGGGTTTGGCCCCCGGGTCGAGAAGATCTTCTGGAGTAGGAAATGGCAATCTGCTCCGGTATTCTTGCCTGGAAAGTCCCATGAACAGAGGAGCCTGGCAGGCTATAGTCTGTGGGGTCACAAAAGAGAGAATGATGCCTGACTGATCACAGCGCCTGTGCATGCTCACACACACACACACACACACACACAGGCGCTTTCAGAGAGCTGGCAGACAGGTGAGGGACTGCTGCTCTGGGCCTCTTTTGCAAGCAGGTTATGAGGAGCATAGAAACAAAGGAGTAGAGGGGGAGTTTTGGGAGTCCTAGTCCAGCTTTTCATCCCAGCTCCATTTTCCCGAGGGGAGGAGGGATTTTTTTGCCTCATTTTACTTAGATCAGAGCTGTCATGGCATTGGTGGATGATGAGTACTTCTTTTCTGTGAGGCTCTTTTTATCATAATGAAAGCGCAGTGAGCAAAAGGTCACATTAGGAAGCAGGAGATTCCCACTTCCCCCACTTTTATTTGCCTGCTCTGGGAACTGACCATCCAAAACATGTAGTTTCCTGTCGTCTGAAGGCCCCTCCTTTCTTCTGACTGCCTATGGGCCCCAGTGTTTACCAGACGAGGACTTCTTGCCACTTGGGCCTTGGTCCCATTTCTCTGCTCACACCTAACTAACTGCCTGCTGTAACATTTGTTAGGGCATAATATATATATATATACCTTTTTTTCAGGTATCCCTACAAAATAAATCATTATAATTATGCAATTTAAAAAGGTCCCTAGGGAAGAGAAAAGGAGACTCAGCACAGAACTTTGTTGGCTGTCTCATTTGAATATGGAAATGGTAGTTGCCAGAAGTGTTCCTAGTGGTAAAGAACCTGACTGTCACATGCTGATCAGTTCAAAACCTGAAACTGTAGCTTTAAAAATCTGCTGCAAAATGATAAAAATGCTTCTTGCATGTAACATTAAAATGTATAATAGACCCAGTTTAATGCTATGAAAGCAAAAATAAGCAGGAGACGTAAGAGACACAGGTGCGAGCCCTGTGTTGGGAAGATGCCCTGGAGGAGGGCATGGCAAACCCCTTCAGCATTCTTACCTGGAGAATCTCATAGACAGCGGAGCCCCATGAGCATGCTACAGTCCATAGGGCCGCAAAGAGTCAGACACAACTGAAGCCACTTAATACACACACAGAGAAAGAAAAGTTAGAGCAGCTGGGTGGGGGAATCATGTGAAAGCAGTGTTTAGGAAGTCTTTGTTGGAGAAAATTTCAGGAAGCAGGGATTAATCGACAATCTAAAATTATAGAGAAAATCGATGGGCTGAGAATGAAAAAGTTGTTGAGTTTGTTGACCTTGGTCAGATTTCAGATGCTGCCAGGACAATTTCAGGACAGTGGAAAGGACAGAGATCAGATGAAGGAGTTAAGAAGGTCCTGGGTGATAACTGAGTGAAGTCAAATTTGTGTAGACTGCAGTCTTTTCAAAAGGTGAACGTTGCTTATTTTTGCTTTCATAGCATTAAACTGGGTCTATTACACATTTTAATGTTACATGCAAGAAGCATTTTTATCATTTTGCAGCAGATTTTTAAAGCTACAATTTCAGATTTTGAACTGATCAGCATGAGACAGATTCTCTTTAGCACCATTTTAGTTCTGGACAAAATTCAAGCTGGATATTACTGATTACTCTGAAATGCAAATAGTGCTATTTTGTTTTACGGCTATCATTTAAAAAGTCATGTACTCATTAACACAAATATATGCTGCATGAACTACAAAAAAATGAGAAAGAAAATGGACAGTATTTGTATTTTGTGGGTTCTTTGATAATGAAACTGAGTGCTCTAATCTTCAAACACTAATGAGCAGCAAAATGTAATGTGATGATGCCAATTCACTTCTGACCAGCTTCTTTTGATCTGTAGCACTGTAACCCCATACCAGGTGAAACTGCCCATTTTGATTTTTATTTGACCAATATTTCTAATTGTGGCCAAATAATCAGATGATTATTGTGAATAAATGTTACATTGGGACAAATTTTTCTTTTATGGAATGCAATTATAATTTCTCAATTGAGTTATCTGCCACCAGGACCACGAGCTTTACTTTCCTCTTTCCCTTTCTGCTTTTCTTGTCCTTTCCCCACCATTGGCAAACAAGGGCTCGCCTCCAGTTTTTAACTGGAAAGCTTGCGAGGAGCTCATGTTGGTTGCAAGCAGTGTTTCAATCTCACATGGCTTTGTTGTCGCTTTTATTTCCCCTCACCTTTTTCCTGTCATTACGGTGTCGTGTCATTTAGACATACATACATTCCCCAGGGGCACTAGTTGGAAAGAGCCCGCCTGCCAGTGCAGGAGACCTAAGAAACTTGGGTTGGATCCCTGGGTTGGGAAGATTCCCAAAAGGAGGGCATGGCAACCCACTCCAGTATTCTTGCCCAGAGAATCCCATGGACAGAGGAGCCTGGCAGGCTACAGTCCAAAGGGTTGCAAAAGGTTGAACACATGTGCACCCATGCATATTGCCTATACACACACATACAGGCATGCAGATGTACATATACCATGTATATATAAATATGTGTATAAATTTTTATCATAGAGTAGTAGGAGAAAGGTTGCAAAGCAGAAAGGCTGAGAGTTTAACTGTTTAGCCCATAGTCTAATGAGGCAGGTTTTCTTCCTTTAGCTCCACATGAGAAAATCTCTACTCCACAATCACAAACTGAAATTCAAAATCCAGCTAACTATTTTACAAATATGCCTCTGGAATGTAGAAGATTGGGTTAAAGCATTTATAGCTCAGTGAGACCAATCATTATGATTGGCAAATGAACTCGAAACATTATCTTAGTAATGTTGGGGCAGTTGGGAAATCTGCTTGAATAGCATCCAAATTGCAATACTCTGAATGAGTAGCAGATTGAAAAATGGTAGAAAATTTTGAAGTTGTGATTCTCATATGATTTGGGGTAACACTTGTTTCGTAAAATAATGAAATCTGGTTTGTTTGAGGGGACCTTAGAGGATCGCCTAATATGTTTTCTTTTTCCAACACAGCAGTACTTTTCCTAATGCACCTGAGAGAGAAATGTCTAATGACATGGAATGCCTTCCTTTCTGTAGGCTCCTTTTCCATTAAAAATATATTCTTTGTACTGAATTGTGATCTGTCTCTCACTCAGTTCTGCCCTTAGGGACAATACAGAATCTAAGACTTACCTCTTTCTCATGATAGCTATTCAAATATTTACAGTTCTTTTCCATTTTGTTCAGTTTTCCCAAGGTACTTTCTAAGTCTGTAGATATAGTTTTATCAATTGTCCTTTGATCAGAATATTGCTTGCTCCCCTTCTCATTTACTATAAGTTATCAAAACTCCTCCTAAAATGTCATACGTTATTTAACCTAACACTCCAAATAGAGCCATTATCTTTGCAGAATACAACTGAATGATGTCTTACATATTATAGGTCTAAAAATCAAATCTGTTGAGTATAGGTTTCCATCTTAGATTATCAATGACAGACCAAGACTTTTACCTTTTATAGTAATTGCATCTTGCAGTGGGCACATGTTGACTCTGTGGACAACTAAAATCCTTGTTTCTTTAAAAACAAAAAAATACAAACCACAATTAATTCAGTTCAGTTCAGTTCAGTCGCTCAATCGTGTCCGACTCTTTGCGACCCCATGAATTGCAGCACGCCAGGCCTCCCTGTCCATCACCAACTCCCGGAGTTCACTCAAACTCACATGCATCGAGTCAGTGATGCCATCCAGCCATCTCATCCTCTGTCGCCCCTTCTTCTCCTGCCCCCAGTCCCTCCCACCATCAGAGTCTTTTCCAATGAGTCAACTCTTAGATAATCCCAAATCCTGGACCTAGGCCTTTGATTAAAAAAAAAAAAAAAAAACTACCTGTAAGATTTGAGTTTATCCTTGTTAAATTTAATTTTGTTCAGTTTCAGTAGAGCACTGCTACCTTTTACAAAAACTTTGAATCCTGATTCTGTCATCTGTCTTATTAGATCTTTTCAGATGTTGTGTCATTTGCAAATTTAACAAGTATACCTTCAAACATCTTCTGTGTCACTGATATGCTGAAAAAGACAGGAACAAGAAGAAATGCCTGGAACTAACTATCAGAAACCTCCTACTGAATTGACATCAATCTAATAATTAATAGACTTTGAATTCAATTTTTCAACCAAATGAAAATCTATCCAACTGTACTGTTATCCCACTCATATGCCTTTCTCACAATGGTATGAAGAGAATTTGCCCAGAGTCATTGTGAAAGGAAAATATTCTCTATTTTTACCATTCAATTGCTTTTTCTCTAAAAGTTGTCAGTAATGTGGCATCAGTTATTTTACATAATCCATGCTACTTCTTGGTTTTCAGCATGTTTTATAAGGTCATAAAAGCTTTTTGTTTGATAAACCCACACGGGACAGGGTTGGGGCTGCTTCACTAAGAAACCTTGATACTTTAATCAAGACTTTTGCTAAGGGAGAAGCAGGGAAAGTATAAGAAATCTAAAAAATATCTGGTTTGTAAAGTGTAGAATTTGAATCCCCCTCTAGCTAATGTGGCCCACCAGGCCTGACCCGTTCCACGTGGAGACTTAAGGAAAATGAAAGGCTTTATTTCAACCCCTTAATTTGGTCTGCATCCATGTTTTAAATGTCATTGGATACTCATCTGGGATAATCATCCTGGATTTTATGCATGGACTATAGTCCAAGAAAAGCTATGTTCTCTTGCTGAGGCCCACTTTCTCAATTCCTATTTCTAGAATGAAAGGGATGTTTTATTGCTAAATGATTTTTACCAGGAATGGCCTCATCCTGAGATTCCACTCTACCTACATTTTATTTTATTTTTTTCTTTTTCCCATATCAATTCAATATAAGAGTAACTTGTATAGTAGTAAGTAACATGATGACCTTGGGATTCATATAGTGGAGATTACCATCCTGGAATACCAAAGAGTAGGGTCATAAACTGCCTTTCAATCAGGCAGAAACCTGGAAAATGAGGAAGGACTAGGGATTAAAGACCAGTTAAGAAGCTATTATTATCATCTGTATGAGATGTGACCAAGTATCTTAGCTAGTTTTTAGCAGTGGGAATGAAATAGCCCTGCGATAGAATTGGGAAATTGACAATATATGGGACAAGGGAGGAAAAGAATCTGACAATAAGTGAAAGCTTTGAGCCAGGACCGTTCAATAAAAGGGATACTCTGGGGAAACCGGGCAGTTAGGAATGATATCTACCAGAGGAAGAGAGCAGGATGAAAATTATGATGGATTTGTAATGGTGCTAGCATACTCTGGGTGATTTTAAGCATACAGTTAGATGTTTCTCTCTGGAGAGATACTTGGGAATTTTTGTCAAAAAGATAATAGGTCAATTCAAAGAGGAGTGTTTGGAGCAGAAGAGGAAAGGCGTATAGATAAAATCTTGGAGAATAATGCCTCCATTTAGAATGGGGGTTGGAAAGAATTTGCCAAGAGAGTGTTAAGAAAGAGAAAAGATAAAACTGATGCCACATCTCAGGAGCCAAAGAGAGAAAGCATTTTTTTGTTTGTTTGTTTACTTAGGTAAGAGCATTGGAGTAAAACAGTGTTATCAACTTTTCCAAAGTTGAAAAGTAAAAGGATGTCAGGTCTTCAGGTTTGGTGATGACACAGTTATTGGAGTCTTTCCACAGAATGGGTTCAGGAGAATGTTACGGGCGGATAGGAACGTAATATGATGGGGAATGGAGGAAGCACAAGCAATAGACCCCTCTGCTGCCGCTAAGTCGCGTCAGTCGTGTCCGACTCTGTGCGACCCCATAGACGGCAGCCCGTCAGGCTCCCTGGGATTCTCCAGGCAAGAATACTGGAGTGGGTTGCCATTTCTTTCTCCAATGCATGAAAGTGAAAAGTGAAAGTGAAGTCGCTCAGTCGTGTCCGACTCTTAGAGACCCCATGGACTGCAGCCCATCAGGCTCCTCCGTCTATGGGATTTTCCAGTTAAGAGTACTGGAGTGGGGTGCCATTGCCTTCTCCAAATAGACTCCTCTATCCAATATAAATGGCTGTGACGGTAAGAAAATGACTTTACTGTTGCTTCTTCCTGTTTAACCAGTAGTTTTGGGGATGAGAAGGAAAGGGAAGTGCAACTAATTTGTTGAAAAATTAGCGGACGTTTTCGCTACTGTTTCAAATGATTTTAACTTCAGACTGTTCAATAATGAGTACATAGTTTAACTGCCACAGGAATTAAATTAATTGAGTTCTTTACTCTGCATAACTGCAATAACAGACAGATGTTAGTTTCTCAGTAAAAGCAACAGAGATTGTTGTCTAAATTACTTTGAATTTATAATGCTACAGAGCATTTTAATTACATTTGTATGTGCATGCTTTAAAAAATAATTTTAAAACTTTTTTATGGTAATAGAAGTACATTTATATCACATCATGCAGCATGGAAAACATTCTGTCTGTAGACTGGTGCAAAATCATTGTTAAATTTTGACTTTCTGTGTTGCTTGCTTTGAAACTGCCACCATTGTTTGGATTCCATAGATATTTATGAGAATGTGCCTGCCAGGGTGCCAGTGGAAAGCTAAGAAATGAAAAAAGGTAAGCAACAGCCAGAGGAGTTGGCAAGACAGCTACTGTAGCTGGAGAAAAAGAAGGAAGGGAGTGTGCAATTATTTAAAATTAGGTAGATATAGAAAGAGAAAAGCTGAGCAAATAATTTAGATATATCAGCAAGTTCAAGAGATGAATGGAAACAGCGTTCTGGCTGTTGAAAAAAGAAAGTCAGGAGAAAGGCTGACTAACGAAAAGCCATATGTGAACCCAGAATAATCAATAACTAGGGTTGTCTAGAGGTCTAGCAACAGTAGTATTTGGAAGAATAGAAGAAAGATATGATCCCATGGGTCATATTAACCAGGGAGAAGGCTCTGTGAAATGACACAAAGGAAACTGACCTCTGCAAATTTTCTCTTCTGGTTTCAAGATTCCTTTCTCCTTCCCACCCTCTCTTCTTTCCCCCTTTCCTTCCTTCAATACGAAATAATGCCTAGACACTACATCTCCAGATATATCTCAGGAATATGGTTAGTGAATTATAAATGACATTTAAAACCACCTATTCCCAAAGGAAAGCATTGGGTTTATTAAAAATTATCAACTCCAAATGACTCAAATACAAAACTAAAGTCTCAAAGAAGAAAAAGTTAGTAACTAACAAAGTAAAAAATCCTGCCCTTTGCCTAGCCAAAAAGAAAAAGAAAGCAAACAGTGAGTAGGCTTTATTTTTAGAAAAGGTAACCTTTAAAGCTAGCGATAACATGTGTTGCCTGGTGCTATAGGGTAAGGCCCTTGAGAGGTGCTTAACTAGGCACGTATGCTGAAGGCAGAGTTCTTAGGGGAAAAGCAGAGGTGGAGACTGTCAGCACATGGACAGTGAAGGCTGCCTACTCTGAACGCTTTTCCTTGGCTTGTTCGCTTGAGTGCTGTGTGCATGGGTGTTTTGGCTTAGGACACAAACTCCCAGTGCTGTTGGAGAATACCTGTTTCATATCCACAGTGGAAAAACGGCTTTGCCATTCTTAAATAACAAACAAGTAGCAAACAACAGATTTTGAATTTAATCAGGGTTTCTAGTCACTTGCTTAGCTGCCAGTGATGTGTTGTGTTTTTCAACCAAACTGTGTGCATTCATGGTGTTTGTAGCCTGTTCTTTGTGTTAGTTTAATGCACTGGTCTCTAAACCACCCATATTTTGAGGGACACAGATTGTTAGTTATAGTGGCATGGGTCATCACAAGGGTAAAATAGGAAGATGGTGGATTCTAGAATGTTGTGCTAGTACTGAGTAGGACAAGGTTTTGAGGTTTTTGTGGGCCTACTTTTGTTTTGCGAGAATGATGGGAAGTCAAAACCAAGCACCTTTAATACTACCAATAGTGTTTAAAGTTGATCTTGTTCAACTTTTAGAGACTTTTCAAAGTATACATGAGAGCAGCTTTAGATGAGCAGCATCGGGGTGAGCCTCACTGGGGATGCTCTTCCATGTTGCTCCTTAGCCAGTGTGACAGTCAAAGGTGAGCTGAGTGAGCCTGGTGGGCTGGACTTGCGATTATGAGTCACTGCCAGGCCTCACCCCATTATTTGAAGTCAGAAGGTCCCAGTTCTTGGTCCTCGTCCTACAGAGTCCTTCCCGCACCCCTCACCCCCGCTAATTCTCTGTGCGGCAGTCCCCTCTTGAAACTAAACCCCAAGCACCCATTTTCCTACCCCAGAGCTCTGGATGAAGCAATCAGTTACCTGCTCTCTTTAATAAATAGACCTTAACTTTTCCCTTGTATTTCTCTAATTTTACCAGATTCATGTCTCCTATATTTTAATATGCCAATGCTGCATTCGGTTATCTTCATTATGCAGCTGATAGCGTGTCATGTACTTTAAATTATTGACTTGCCTCTTTTTTTATCAAAGTGAATTAAAGGCAAATTTGTCAAAAATTTAAGGCCTTTCATTGTCCTTGCTCTAGTACTAAGCTGTCTCCTCATAGGTATCATTTAAGAAAGGCCTTGATTGCATTCTACTTGGCTGCCTCCTGGCGCTAGAAAAGATATTTAATTTTTCAGTGAAGTTTATGCTGATAAGTTGAATGGAATGGGTACTGATATGATACATTTAATAACATGTTATATTCATTTTTAAAATTTTCTTCTTTATCAAGCAGGATTTTAGCATCCTTATAAATTCTTATCTGACCCAAGAAAATGCCTAGTCAGTTTGTTTTCTGTGCTGGAATTAGTATATGAAGCCAGGTGGAAAATTTAAATCCACATATGATGGGTTCTAATTCTGACCTATAAATAAGTTTGTTATGATCATAATAATTTACATTCATGGTACTTTATATAATAAAATACATTTATTTCTTTTTGGTTTTCAATGCATTCTTTACATTGTCAGACATTTTTCTCAGCCATGCTGTGAGGACATAAATGATGTTACTCTCATTTAGTCAATGACAAAAATTAAGCTCAGTTATTTAATCTGTGTGACCTAAGCTATGCAGCTAGCTAATAAATGGCAGAGTCAGGACTGAAATCTCAGCTCATATGACTGCAAATATTGCATTTGTTCCATATCTCAGATCCATCCTATTGTCTCTCTTTGCATATTATTCTTAAAATGTCTCCCTCCTTCCAACTCTGCATGATATCATTCCTGTCTCTTATACACATCTAGATGTGTATAAGAGACAGGAGTATATGCAGTTCTTATTTTTCTATCCTGATTCCAGCTACCAGTAAAGATTGTTTGAGCTAACATGATCACATGAGCACTCTACTTCACAATCTGATCAGAAATACTAGTTATATTTATACCAACATTTGTATTACAGGAGTCCCAGAAAGAGAAGAGAGAAAGGGTCTGAGAACATATTTGAAGATATTACAGCCAAAAACTTCCATAACATGGGAAAGAAAACACTCAAGTCCAGCTGCAGCTAGACTCAAGAAAATGATAAATGGGAAAGCTCACCAGCTAAGGTAAACATGAAGTAAAGGTATGAAATCAGCCTCATACAAATATGATGTCAAAACCAACGATCCGTTTTATGGCTGAGTAATATTTCACTGTATATGTGTACCACATCTTCTTTAGTTATTCATCTGCCAAAGGACATCTAGATTGCTTCCATGTCCTAGCTGTTGTAAACAGTGCTATTAAACCTGTTACAGCCAAAAACTTCCATAACATGGGAAAGAAAACACTCAAGTCCAGCTGCAGCTAGACTCAAGAAAATGATAAATGGGAAAGCTCACCAGCTAAGGTAAACATGAAGTAAAGGTATGAAATCAGCCTCATACAAATATGATGTCAAAACCAACGATCCGTTTTATGGCTGAGTAATATTTCACTGTATATGTGTACCACATCTTCTTTAGTTATTCATCTGCCAAAGGACATCTAGATTGCTTCCATGTCCTAGCTGTTGTAAACAGTGCTATTAAACCTGGGGATACATGTTATTTTCAATTATGGTTTTCTCGGGGTATATGCCCAGTAGTGGGACTGCTTGGTCATATGGTAGTTTTATTCCTAGTTTTTTGATGAATCTCATTACTGGAGCTCAACCTACTGCTCTGTGACAACCTAGAGGGGTAGGATAGGGTGGAGAGTGGTGGGGGAGGGTCAAGAGGGAGGGGACATATGTGTATTTGTGGTTGATTCATGTTGTCATGTGGCAGAAGCCAGCACAATATTATTGGAATGTGAAGTCAAGTGGGCCTTAGAAAGCTTCACTATGAACAAAGCTAGTGGAGGTGACGGAATTCCAGTTGAGCTATTTCAAATCCTGAAAAATGATGCTGTGAAATCTGCCCTATGCCATCTTCCCCAAAATTCAAAATATATGAAAAATATTTGATGAGGTGTTACTATTTGTGATTGGAAACAAAATTCCAATATTATGTGGAAACACAGAACTTTAGCACTTGTAGAGATCCACCTCAGGAAAAAAAGAAAGAAAGAAAGAAAAACATGAATGGCCCAAATTTTGTCCAAGTACCCAACTCCACCACAGTTTTCAGAAGCATGGTAGAGGAAGGTAGCACCATGAGGTTGATGCAATTTTCCCATTAATGGATCACCCATGTGTCTTTCCAATTTCAGCCTACTCTTTCCTGGTGATAATCCTTAAAAATTTAGCTAACAGGTGCTGGGAGCTGCACTGCCTGGCCCTCGCCTCTTCTGATACGTGCTTATGTTTCCCTGTCCTATTTCCTGTCTTCCAAGAATCTGTGGAAAACCCTGTTCCCTAGTCATACCCATGCCATATGTGTGCACACTAAGTCACTTCCGTGGTGTCCGACTCTGTGCAACCCTATGGACTGTAGCCCACCAGGCTCCTCTGTCCATGGGATTCTCCAGGCNGATACGTGCTTATGTTTCCCTGTCCTATTTCCTGTCTTCCAAGAATCTGTGGAAAACCCTGTTCCCTAGTCATACCCATGCCATATGTGTGCACACTAAGTCACTTCCGTGGTGTCCGACTCTGTGCAACCCTATGGACTGTAGCCCACCAGGCTCCTCTGTCCATGGGATTCTCCAGGCAAGAGTACTGGAGTGGGCTGCTGTGCCCTCCTCCAGATCCGTGCCTATATACTTTTCCTAATTCTCTCTGGTATTATGGGAAGGGGCCCAGAAGGAATGAGGAACTTATTTCTGAATAAAGTACATAACACTCTTCTTGGGATATCTGAAGATGCTCTCAAAGTTTGATCCAGTTCTAAGAAACATTGACATGCTGCCAATGAATCCCTTCCTCAGATTTTTCTTTCCCTTTCTGAAATCCTGGGGGGAAAAAATCTCTGTTTGGACAACACATTCTCATCTAGCCTTTGTACTCTTGTCACCATAAATATCTAGCTGTAACTAGATATTTAAAAGAAGAAAAGATTTTGGTTTTGTATCAACATACTTTTCCTAACACCTATATATGGTTTCCTTGACTGCTAGATAAATCACATCTAAATTTTATTCCAGACTCAAAATGAGCTTCAAATTGAAGTTTACAAGTGATATTTCACTCAGAGCCACTCCACTACTATTTTTTACAAAGACATATATCTGCATAAAAATACTCCTAAAGTAGGTGCTGCTATAGCAACTGAGTGTTCTTTCAGCTCAGGATGCCTAAGGGTACAAACTGCAAAACTGACAATTCTCTTGATAGTTCCTGACTGTATCAAAGCTGAAAGATATATATTTTTTTTCTTAAAAGAATGTTTCTTCCCAAGGTCACAGATCCCAGAGTCAGATTTGAATCCTGCATCATGCTCTGAATTAAGCAAACATCATCTCAAATAGCACTTGTATTTTCAGCTTGCATGCTGCTTCTGAACTTGCATAATTGAGTTTTTATTTCATTTCTCATTCTTCTACAGTTGATTTTATAACAGCTTTCCCTATAAGCAGTTTATCCAAGAGAATCATGGAGGAAGGACAGAAATCAGACCACTGTTAAGAATTATCATACCAGCTATTATTTATTGAGTGCCTGATAGAAGTCAGGCAGATTGCTAAGCTCTTTGTATTGCATTATGTGATTACATCTTTCAGTTCAGTTCAGTTTAGTCACTCAGTCGTGTCGGACTCTTTGTGACCCCATGAATCGCAGCACGCCAGGCCTCCCTGTCCGTCACCAACTCCCGGAGTTCACTCAGACTCACGTCCATCGAGTCCGTGATGCCATCCAGCCATCTCATCCTCTGTTGTCCCCTTTTCCTCCTGCCCCCAATCCCTCCCAGAATCAGGGTCTTTTCCAATGAGTCAACACTTTGCATGAGGTGGCTAAAGTATTGGAGTTTCAGCTTCAGTATCAGTCCTTCCAAAGAACACCCAGGGCTGATCTCCTTTAGAATGGACGGGTTGGATTTCCTTGCAGTCCAAGGGACTCTCAAGAGTCTTCTCCAACTCCACAGTTCAAAAGCATCAGTTCTTCAGTGCTCAGCTTTCTTCACAGTCCAACTGTCACATCCATACATGACCACTGGAAAAACCATAGCCTTGACTAGATGGACCTTTGTTGGCAAAGTAATGTCTCTGCTTTTGATTATGCTGTCTAGGTTGGTCATAACTTTCCTTCCAAGGAGTAAGTGTCTTTTAATTTCATGGATGCAACGTACACCTTATCAGATAGATGAGAAAGAAAGATTTCTGAAGTCCATTAAGCCTTACTTCCCATACCATTAGGTGAAAACCTACATCACAGTGTGAGGTATTTCACACCCAGATATTTCAGCTGTAGAATCATTATCTGCAAAGCCCAGAGGCCAGAAGTCCCTGGAGAAGATGATCTTTCTCGAGAAGAAGGAGCAAATAAACTGGTTTTCCCAATTCTGGACATTCACTGAATTGGGAACATATCCAATTCAGATATGTGCATTTTAGATGCAGATGAATGTGTATATATACATACATATANTGGCAAAGTAATGTCTCTGCTTTTGATTATGCTGTCTAGGTTGGTCATAACTTTCCTTCCAAGGAGTAAGTGTCTTTTAATTTCATGGATGCAACGTACACCTTATCAGATAGATGAGAAAGAAAGATTTCTGAAGTCCATTAAGCCTTACTTCCCATACCATTAGGTGAAAACCTACATCACAGTGTGAGGTATTTCACACCCAGATATTTCAGCTGTAGAATCATTATCTGCAAAGCCCAGAGGCCAGAAGTCCCTGGAGAAGATGATCTTTCTCGAGAAGAAGGAGCAAATAAACTGGTTTTCCCAATTCTGGACATTCACTGAATTGGGAACATATCCAATTCAGATATGTGCATTTTAGATGCAGATGAATGTGTATATATACATACATATATGTGTGGACATGTATATGTGTATTTTTTCTTTATCCATTCATCGTCGATGGACACCTAGGTTGTTTCCATATCTCAGCTATTGTGACTAATATTAATGTTAAACATAGGACTGCAGATATGTCTTCAAGATACAGATTTTATTTTATTTGGCTATATACCCAGCAGTGGGACGACTAGATCATATGGTAGTTCTACTTTTAACTTCTTGAGAAACTTACTGTTCTCCATAGTGGCTGTACCAATATACATTCCCAGAAGTGGTTTTATTTTTTCTTTTTCTTGGTACATCTTCAGCAATATTTGATATCTCATGTCTTTTTGGTAACAGCCATTCTAACAGCTGTGAGATGATGTCTCATTCCAGCTTTGATTTACCTTTTCTCCAGAGATTCTGATTTATCTGGAAGTCAGATTTTGCCATATGTTAGAATCACCTTGCGGGGAAGGCAATGGCACCCCACCCCAGTACTCTTGCCTGGAAAATCCAATGGACGGAGTAGNTCTTTTTGGTAACAGCCATTCTAACAGCTGTGAGATGATGTCTCATTCCAGCTTTGATTTACCTTTTCTCCAGAGATTCTGATTTATCTGGAAGTCAGATTTTGCCATATGTTAGAATCACCTTGCGGGGAAGGCAATGGCACCCCACCCCAGTACTCTTGCCTGGAAAATCCAATGGACGGAGTAGCCTGGTGGGCTGCAGTCCATGGGGTCGCTAACAGTCGGGCAGACTGAGTGACTTCACTTTCACTTTTCTCTTTCATGCATTGGAGAAGGAAATGGCAACCCACTCCAGTATTCTTGCCTGGAGAATCCCAGGGATGGGGGAGCCTGGTGGGCTGCCGTCTATGGGGTCACACAGAGTCGGACACGACTGAAGTGACTTAGCAGCAGCAGCAGAATCACCTTGAGGGGATTTTTTAAGCTGTATATATCAAAGCTGCACCCCAGATCAATTAAAAGTAGACCTGAGAGAGATTTTTGTACCAGAGAGATATGCAAGAAAGAAAAGAATGACAAAACTTGTGGGATTAATTAGAGGTGGAGGGGGACAAAGAGAAGTCAAGAAAGGCACTCAGATTTCAGCTTGAGAAACTGGGAGACACGTGACGTCCAGCAGTCTTCCTCCTGAGTTCACCCTGCCTCTAATATGCACCACTGGCAGCCGCATTCTCTCATGAAATACACATTCTTTAAGCCCTGCAGGGAAAGGACCTCTGAATATGTATTGATAGGGGGAGTCTTTACGAAGAACTGGAGCTCTAAGCTAAAACAACTGTATTTCCCCAGTATGCAAAAACATTGATATCTATTTCCTGTCAGAACCTTTAACCATCTCCTGCACATTAGCTCAGTTGTGCTAAGTGAGATAGCACTAAATCCTCTGGTAGTTCATGAAAGAACTGATCACATTGTATGCTAATTATTTGTACCCTTGTCTGATTCCACTATCAGATGAGGAGCTCCTTAAGGGATACAGTAGGGGTAGAGAATCTGCCTACAATGCAGGAGACCTGGGTTCAATCCCTGGGTTGGGAAGATCGCTTGGAGAAGGGCATGGCAACCCACTCCAGTATTCTGTCTGGAAAATTCCATGGACAGAGGAACTTAATGGGCTACAGTCCATGAGGTTACAAAGAGTCAGACATGACTGAGTGACTAACATTTTCACTTTTTCAAGGGATACAGTGTTTTTGTATCTCCAGAGTTCCTAGTACGTAGTAGATGTCCTGGAATGTGACTTGAATGAAGGCACTAACAGCCAACAAATAGAACAATTTACACGAAGGGATAATAAATTCTCTTTGATGTAGCTGCTTCATAAACACACTCCCCCCCAACTAAATTGCTTGTATTTTCTTTCCTGTCCATGTCTTCTCCTAGAAAGTTTANGTCAAAACCAAGCACCTTTAATACTACCAATAGTGTTTAAAGTTGATCTTGTTCAACTTTTAGAGACTTTTCAAAGTATACATGAGAGCAGCTTTAGATGAGCAGCATCGGGGTGAGCCTCACTGGGGATGCTCTTCCATGTTGCTCCTTAGCCAGTGTGACAGTCAAAGGTGAGCTGAGTGAGCCTGGTGGGCTGGACTTGCGATTATGAGTCACTGCCAGGCCTCACCCCATTATTTGAAGTCAGAAGGTCCCAGTTCTTGGTCCTCGTCCTACAGAGTCCTTCCCGCACCCCTCACCCCCGCTAATTCTCTGTGCGGCAGTCCCCTCTTGAAACTAAACCCCAAGCACCCATTTTCCTACCCCAGAGCTCTGGATGAAGCAATCAGTTACCTGCTCTCTTTAATAAATAGACCTTAACTTTTCCCTTGTATTTCTCTAATTTTACCAGATTCATGTCTCCTATATTTTAATATGCCAATGCTGCATTCGGTTATCTTCATTATGCAGCTGATAGCGTGTCATGTACTTTAAATTATTGACTTGCCTCTTTTTTTATCAAAGTGAATTAAAGGCAAATTTGTCAAAAATTTAAGGCCTTTCATTGTCCTTGCTCTAGTACTAAGCTGTCTCCTCATAGGTATCATTTAAGAAAGGCCTTGATTGCATTCTACTTGGCTGCCTCCTGGCGCTAGAAAAGATATTTAATTTTTCAGTGAAGTTTATGCTGATAAGTTGAATGGAATGGGTACTGATATGATACATTTAATAACATGTTATATTCATTTTTAAAATTTTCTTCTTTATCAAGCAGGATTTTAGCATCCTTATAAATTCTTATCTGACCCAAGAAAATGCCTAGTCAGTTTGTTTTCTGTGCTGGAATTAGTATATGAAGCCAGGTGGAAAATTTAAATCCACATATGATGGGTTCTAATTCTGACCTATAAATAAGTTTGTTATGATCATAATAATTTACATTCATGGTACTTTATATAATAAAATACATTTATTTCTTTTTGGTTTTCAATGCATTCTTTACATTGTCAGACATTTTTCTCAGCCATGCTGTGAGGACATAAATGATGTTACTCTCATTTAGTCAATGACAAAAATTAAGCTCAGTTATTTAATCTGTGTGACCTAAGCTGTGCAGCTAGCTAATAAATGGCAGAGTCAGGACTGAAATCTCAGCTCATATGACTGCAAATATTGCATTTGTTCCATATCTCAGATCCATCCTATTGTCTCTCTTTGCATATTATTCTTAAAATGTCTCCCTCCTTNTTTTTCTCAGCCATGCTGTGAGGACATAAATGATGTTACTCTCATTTAGTCAATGACAAAAATTAAGCTCAGTTATTTAATCTGTGTGACCTAAGCTGTGCAGCTAGCTAATAAATGGCAGAGTCAGGACTGAAATCTCAGCTCATATGACTGCAAATATTGCATTTGTTCCATATCTCAGATCCATCCTATTGTCTCTCTTTGCATATTATTCTTAAAATGTCTCCCTCCTTCCAACTCTGCATGATATCATTCTCATTATAATATCCTGTAAATGTTTTCAAATTGTTAAATCTGTTTTAGTGGTTCCACCTTCTGGGGTAACTTACTTCAAACACCATGATGTGAAGGGAGAGAAGAGATAAAATCATATTGTTCTAGAGTTAAAACTTGAATTACGTATAAAACCGTAAGCTCGATTAAATGAACCATTTTGTAGCTTAACACTATATAGAAGCATATAAATTATGTTAGCAAGTAAAAGAGTCTGCATTCATTTATTTAAAGTCCATTTTTATTTTAAATTAATCAAAATCATGTCTCAGATTCTATCTGTGTTCCCCAAGGATGGATTACTTAATCAATAGTTCTGTAATAATTTGTTAAACTATTTGGATGGGGGGAGGTGAAGTTCCTAACCTCACACCATATCATAAACTAAATTTCTTCGATCTAGATTAAAAACATGTAAGTTAAGAAAATAAAACAAAGAAAGAAAGCTGTAGATGACTGTTGTCTGAAATTTGGATGGAGTATGGGCTTGCTAAGCCTGAAAGCTTAGGGGAAAAAAAAATACAGGCACAGTTTACCAGATATATATCAAAGAGTAAAGTCTGTAATGCAAAAAAAGATATAAACAAAATTAATAGGCAAATGATATATTCTGAGAAGTAGTTGAAACACACATAACACTGAGATATATTGTTTAACAGTTTAGAAAATCACAGATGTCAGGATAAATTTCTATTTTACTTTTAAAATGTAACTTAGGACAGCAAAATCGCTTGTAGTGTGTTGTAAGATATTGCCATTAAACATCTACTTCTTTATTGACTGTGCCAAAGCCTGTGACTGTGTGGATCACAATAAACTGTGGAAAATTCTGAAAGAGATGGGAATACCAGACCACCTGACCTGCCTCTTGAGAAATCTGTATGCAGGTCAGGAAGCAACAGTTAGAACTGCACATGGAACAACAGACTGGTTCCAAATAAGAAAAGGAGTACGTCAAGGCTGTATATTGTCACTCTGCTTGTTTAACTTACATGCAGAGTACAGTGGAAACAGTGTCAGACTTTATTTTTGTGGCTCCAAAATCACTGCAGATGGTGACTGCAGCATTGAAATTAAAAGACGCTTACTCCTTGGAAGAAAAGTTATGACCAACCTAGATAGCATATTGAAAAGCAGAGACATTACTTTGCCAAAGGTCTGTCTAGTCAAGGCTATGGTTTTTCCTGTGGTCATGTATGGATGTGAGAGTTAGACTGTGAGGAAAGCTGAGTGCAGAAAAATTGATGCTTTTGAACTGTGATGTTGGAGAAGACTCTTGAGAGTCCCTTGGACTGCAAGGAGATCCAACCAGTCCATCCTAAAAGAGATCAATCCTAGGTGTTCATTGGAAGGACTGATGCTGAAGCTGAAACTCCAGTACTTTGGCCACCTCATGCGAAGAGTTGACTCACTGGAAAAGACTTTGATGCTGGGAGGGATTGAGGGCAGGAGGAGAAGGGACGACAGAGGATGAGATGGCTGGATGGCATCACGGACTCGATGGACGTGAGTCTGAGTGAACTCCCGGAGATGGTGATGAACAGAGAGGCCTGGTGTGCTGCGATTCATGGGGTGGCAAAGAGTCGGACACAACTGAGTGAATGAACTGAACTGAATTTAGTGTCATTGGCAAAATTGGAAATGATTGAAAGCATATAAGTTGCTGATAGAAACCCTAGGATAGCTCATAACAGCCTGCGTGTGAGTGTGCTAAGTTGCTTCAGTTGTGTCCAACTCTTTGTGACCTCATGGACTGTAGCCCACCAGGCTCCTCTGTCCATGGGATTCTCCAGGCAAGAATACCGGAGTGGGTTGCCATGCCCTTCTCCAGGGGATCTTCCCGACCCAGGGATCAAACCTGTGTCTCCTATGTCTCCTGCATTGGTAGACAGGTTCTTTACCACTAGTGCCACCTGGGAAGACATTTTGCAAATTCATAGCATTGACGTATGTTCTGCATGTTAATGACAAAGAAAGGAGGCTGATATCACTATTTTGTTTTTTAAAAAGGACTTGGCATCCATGGGGCAATGATATTGTACATTTGTAAACAGGAGAGCTTATATCTATAGCTGGATAGTGAACTTATAGGCAGATAAAATTGAATGCAAATAAAACAATGATATGTCATTTTTTTGAAAATAAAATTTCAAAATAAAGTAACGCAATCCTGGCAGGACTAGATTACATGTAATTAAAATCTATGGAATACAACATATGAAAGAATATACCACTGGTGTCGTAGGAAACTGGCAGTTACCTGGAACGTGACAGTGACAGTAGCTCAGGAGAGCAGACCTTGGTAGCTTATCACTGGGTCGGCGACTCAGAATTGGAGTTATAGTCACAGGCAGAGAATAATCTGCACACACACACATGTATGGGAGTGCATGTGCTTGAAGAAAAAATAGTAAAAAGGGGATTTTCAGTATTTTATTTTCTTTCATACAGTTCCATGTTACTGCCTTCTTATCTCTTTCTAAGCTAAACAGGATATAACAAAAGATTATAGGCATTAGTATATAATCAAATGCTAACAGAAATTTGTTGAAAGAACATACTGTTCTAGTAGTCTGAAATTCACAAAAGTAATAATGAGGAATTTGTCATCAAATGTTAATAGAGAAATGGTGGAGATACCAAGAAAGAAATAACATGAAATGCTTAGGTTATGAGCTAGTTCTGGAAGTTTCTTACAGAAAGAGGAAAAATGTTCACTATTGCCTTTACCAACAACTACTTTCAAGATAAAAATATAGAAAATAGTCCAGATACCACTGTATAGTTATTTAAAAGATTTCTGTGTTGAGAATATATTTTTGAAGCTGGTGCACATCTGATTTTCATTCAAAAAATGCAAATGGAAAAAAGGTTCCTTAATAAAAGATATGACCCATTCCATTGAATATAGCGAAATATCTTATTAGTTCCATTATTTGTTACTGAGACAGACTGATGGATTTATCAGGATCTGTGAAACTATTTATGGTGTGTTACATATAACAGTTATAAAGTATATGTATGTTTGTGATTAGTTGCTGATATGTGTCCAACTCATTGTGACCCCATGGACTGTAGCCCACCAGGCTCCTTTGTTAATGGGGATTTTCCAGGCAAGAATGCTAGAGTGGGTTGCCATGCCTTCCTCCAGAGGATCATCCCAACCTGGGGATTGAACCCACATCTCCTGCTTAGGCAGCCAGATTCTTTACTTCTGAGCCACTATGTGTGTATATATCCATGTATATATGATGTGCAGATAACTTTCTATTAACTCACATGTGGAATATAATTTCTCCTCACTACACACTTGTGAATTATATAAAAAACAGTTTTTCTTCTAACACCTGAGAGGAAATAGAGTTAGTGGGTGTGTGTAGTTAGTAAAAGAGCTAGGCAGTGGCCACACAGGAAGTCACTTTCTCTTTTCCTTCCATTTCATTTTCCTTCCGCATTTACACATTATTGTTTTTTGAACATATTTCCTCCAAACTTCCTGCTGCTGCTGCTGCTAAGTTGCTTCAGTCGTGTCCAACTCTGTGCAGCCCCATAGACGGCAGCCCACCAGGCTCCCCCGTCCCTGGGATTCTCCAGGCAAGAACACTGGAGTGGGTTGCCATTTCCTTCTCTAATGCATGAAACTGAAAAGTGAAAGTGAAGTCGCTCAGTTGTGTCCGACTCCTTGTGACCCCATGGACTGCAGCCTACCAAGCTCCTCTGTCCATGGGATTTTCCAGGCAAGAGTACTGGAGTGGGCTGCCATTGTCTTCTTTGCTATAATCAATATCCTTATGTAATTTCCTAATTATATAATATCTTTAAGCAGCATGTTATTGCAAGTTTACAAACCATCAACAATGCCTTAAGTATATTGTTCCTTTTGATCTTTCATTTCATGAGACTTCAGGTGAACAATCCATACCAGCTACCACATTTTTATCTGTTAGTGCACTGTTGAGTATAGACAAGTAAGCACTTGATGGGTTAAGTCACATATTTATATTGACTTTCACCTACATAGGGTAAGCAATGTGGTCCTTCTTTATTGTAAGGTTGTAGTGATTACCTCACACATTCCTTTGATATTTCAGTTCCTGACAGCTCACAGATTCCCCTCAAACTTTGACAGTGTTATACATTGTTAAGAAAATAAAGTAGGAAACATACTTTGTATCTCAAAATAGGTTAGGTTGCCATGTGAACTGTGCTCAAACTTTATTAAAGATGAGAGGTCAATATATTAATGGAATTAACAAGTAGAGATTAAGGTAGCTTGGGAGGGTGTATTTGGGTTGATAGCAGGTGGGAGGAAGAGAGCCTAGCCATCAGCAGGCTTCTCTAGGAAGGCATTGCGCACTGCCTTCTGTCCTCCCATTTTTGCAGTCTTCCCTTATAATAGTCAGCTAGCCTAGAATCTGACAGTCACCCTGTAAGGTTGTTTTTTGATGATCATATATCTATAGGTATAGATATTATACGTATGTTTGGGGCTTCCCTGGGAGCTCAGTTGGTAAAGAATCTGCCTGCAGTACAGGAGACCTGGGTTCAATCCCTGGGTAATCATAGCACAAGAAATGATCATATGAAGCTTGCTTTATCATAATATATTTAAACTGCTTTTATGCCTTATATGTACATGGGATATATAGCATCACCAGCCCAATCCAGGAGATGGTGAAGGACAGGGAAGCCTGGTGTGCTGCAGTCCATGGGGTCGCAAAGAGTCAGACACGACTGAGACTGAATAGCAATGAAAAATTATACCTACTCATGTGTCTATGTGTGTACCTGTGTATTTGTAATATGTACTAAGATCCGGAGTGGCATAAGTCTGCATTTCAGTCTCCGAAGCAAACATTTATGGAAAGCTTACTCTAGTGACATTTTTTCCTTATTCCTTTTTTTTAAATGTCCCAGAATGGTCTAGTTTTTGTTAGTCTTCTCAGCACTGAAGCTGAGACCTTTGCATACCAACTGCTGTTTTCAGGTCTGATTTGAGCCAGGGCTAGGGAAAGTGGGAGCAAAGAAAGGAGGCTTCCTTATACCATGTTGGTGTTAATAGCAACTTAACACTTTGGCTTTTACTCTTATTTCTATGGAATTGAATTATTTGAAACTCTTTTGGCCATGAAGAAATCTGAATATATTATCTCTTAAATTTCTTTTCTGGACTTAAGTACTTTTAAAATGTTACCTACTTTTAAAAGAGCTCGACCAAGTATAATAAAATGCATACCTTTTTAATAGCATCCTTCAACTCTGCCTCTTCTGTTCTACTTCTGGAAATGACATATCATAAAAAGATCAACCTATTTAAATGGTGGAATGATTATGAACATACTTTATCATGGGGTCCTAAAATGCTGTTTCATACTCACTGTGAAGTTTAATAGGGAAAATGGATACTTGTGTTATAAAATCTTTCCCAAACTGGCACATTGAAAACCTTGGATCCTACATTAGAAAACATGTAGAGCCTTGTATTCAAACAGTCAGTGTATAATATCTGTGTGTCTTCATTATATCTCCTGTGATGGTGAGGGGTGAAGAATAATTAAACATCAGTTTTTAGTATTTGACTCATTTTAAGCTCAGCTGAGCTTATATTAAAAATAACTTTTAAAAATTGGTGACTTTAAGTAATTATATCTGACCAAAAAAGTCAAGATGATCATATCTGTCGAGGGTTAGACGACTACTTTTAAGATGGTATCAGGCACCCTCAATGTGATTAAAAGCATTAAAAGCATCCTTGGCAGGAATAATATCATTTGGCAGAGTTATTTTAATGGCCTGTGACCCTGTTTCTATGTCTTTGTTACCAATTACCTTGACTATATTTTCTAAATCTGCTCTATATTTTGGATTTCGGCATCTCACTCATTCTATTCTTGATGTCTCATAGCGACCTCCAATTATCCCCTCTTTGCCTCCTGATATTTGCCACTTCCAATCTCTTGGAAAATGAATCAAACCTACTGTCATTTTATTGAATTCTGGTACTGCTTCTAACCAACCCATTATCATGCTGCTGCTGCTGCTGCTAAGTCGCTTCAGTCGTGTCCCACTCTGCGCGACCACATAGACAGCAGCCCACCAGGCTCCCCCGTCCCTGGGATTCTCCAGGCAAGAGCACTGCAGTGGGTTGCCATTTCCTTCTCCAGTGCATGAAAGTGAAAACTGAAAGTGAAGTCGCTTAGCCATGTCCGACTCTTAGTGACCACATGGGCTGCAGCCCACCAGGCTCCTCAGTCCATGGGATTTTCCAGGCAAGAGGACTGGAGTGGGGTGCCATTGTCATGCTGCTGCTGCTGCTGCTGCTGCTAAGTTGCTTCGGTCGTGTCCGACTCTGTGTGACCCCATCGATGGCAGCCCACCAGGCTCCCCCATCCCTGGGATTCTCCAGGCAAGCACACTAGCAGTGTCCTTATTGCTGTTTCTGATTAAGTAAGTAAGTTATTGGATATTTCCATGTTTAATCACATAAAGAAAATGATGTTAGTTGCTCAGTCATCTCCTATTCTTCACGACCCCGTGGACTATAACCTGCTAGGCTCCTCTGTCCATGAAATTGTCCACGCAAGAATACTCAGGTGGGTAGCCATTCCCTTCTCCAGTGGTTATTCCCGACCTAGAGATTGAACCCAGGTCTCCTGCATTGCAGGCAGAATCTTTACCGTCTGAGTCACCAGAGAAAGCCCTAAAGAACATATCTGCATGGCAAAAATAAATAAATAAGAAGTTATCAATTGTATAGTATAGATGCAGAGTTCATTTGAAATTCTTTATCACTGTGAATAGAATATAAACCCAAGTTAGATTGGAAGTCACTCTTTCTACAAACACTTATGATTTTGATTGTCAGTGACAAGTTTGTAACAACATGCCAATATAATTGATAGTAACAGCTCACGTTTATTTGGTTTTTAGCATATATCAGAGCTGTTCTAAGTACTTTACATGAATTTATTAAATCCTTTCAATGACCTTATGAAGTTAGGACTATTATCATCACATTTTATAGGTGAGAAAATTGAGTGGTAACATGACCCCAAATTAGAAAGCTAGGAAGTATAAGAGTCAAAATTCATTCATTAAGATAGTAAAAGTTGTCTTATTTTCTATTTGCTCTTGTTGTTTAAATCACGGCCAAATCTTTTGCAACCCCATCGACTGTAGCCCACAAGGCTCCATGTGTCCATGGCAATTGCCAGGCAAGAATACTGGAGTGGGTTGCCATTTCCTTCTCCAGGGTATCTTCCCGACCCCAGGATCAAACCCGTGTCTTCTGGATTGGCAGGCGGGTTCTTTACCATCTGAGCCACCAGGGAAGCCCACTTTCTGCTCAGTACCTGATTAATAAACTTGCAGGAGCTACACAAAAATAATTCTTTCAGTAAGTGTTGGTAACCAGGCACTACCCATATAGATAAGCATATGTAGCTGTGATTGTTTCTTACTGAAATTCTTGTTTTAACTTTTAAAAGGAAGGATTCTGCCACCAGGGTGAACCATCATGGAAATAAGAACTGTTTTGTTTCCCTTTAAATACTCTTTCTGTCCATCTATCCAGAACTTACTGTGTGACCAACACTGTCATAGGCAATATAATAGTAAACAAGACACAGTCCCTGTTTTCAAAAAGCTTAATCAAGCTCAAGAAGAGAATAGAAACCCATTGATCTTTGTTAATTATATATTCACCTGCCTGAAGGCAGATTAACTTTACAGGAGGAGTTGACCTATTCTGTGATTCAGATTTGAAGAATAAATTTTGCTTCAAAATAGATTTTAATTTGCTTTAATTTGTTTCAGTCTGTTTTCAGATTACTTTGGATCTAATTAATGCATTAGTTACTATTAGATAAAGGTTGCTTTTTCTCTGTTAGCTACTTTAGCCAAAAGGGAATGTTTAACACAATTCTGTATCAGTGTAATGTGCCAAACAGTCTCTTTTCTGTGGAAATACATATTTAGGGAGGAATGTGTGGAATTTTTGAGCGCTTAAAGATAATAAAATATTCTAACAACTGTTCTTACAGAAAATATCTTTGAGTAGGATTTTCATTCTCTTGGCCCAGAACTAAGTGGAATATTATGTAAGGCTTTGCATTATTTTAATTTCTATCTTTTTAATTTTTTAAACAACATTAAAGAAATGAAAGGATATTTTTAATATCCCCTCTCTCAATAATCTGAGACAGATTAGTTCTTTTTTTCTCCATTTTATACCCCCCCAAGTTTTTGGTCATAGATGTTATAGAATTATATGGTCTTCATTTGCATTTATTATAGTTAATAGTTTTAAATCATAATATTCTGTGTTGCTACATTTTCCTTGTAATTATTATGTAATCTTGACTCCAATTTATGTGTTTAACTTCATTAAATCAGTGTCATTCTATAAGACACAAAGACGTCTGTTTTTACCATTAATAAAGCTGTACAATTTCTCTCTTTAAATATATATATATTATTTCCTTTACATGTGCCAAGATCTGTAAACATTTCATCTGCTCTTCAGTTTTCTGGAACACAGTGTCTTCCAGGAAGATTATATCACCCATTAGGAATAAATAAATCTATGACTTTCACCACAACCTCAAAAACAGTGAAAGTGTTAGTCACTCAGCTGTGTCTGACTCTTTGGGACCCCATGGAATGTAGCCTGCCAGACTCCTCTGTCCATCAGATTCTCCAGGCAAGAATACTGGAGTGGGTAGTCATTCCCTTCTCCAGGGGATCTTCCCAGCCCAGGGATCGAACTCAGGTCTCCCACATTGCAGGCAGATTCTTTACCATCTGAGTCACCAGGGAAGCCAGTAACTCTTATCTGTTTTGTTTATTATTACTCCTACTTTCAAAGGGAGATTTAGGCATATGTGAAAATAAACAAACAAATTCAATAGAAATTTTAAAATAAAAATTAAGCTTTTTAAGAATCGTGCCAATAAATATAGTCATAAATGTCTTTTGTTGTAATTTAAATTTCTATGGCTGTGAATGAAGGAGAGGGTTTTCCCATCTTTAAAATTAACTTTATCAATTCTTTTCTGTTTTGTCCACTTATTGAGTGACGTCAGGTTATTTTGTTCTTTGTTGCCTATGAATTTTTTAAATAACATGTATTCAGTCTTAATGTTTCCTCATTCTCTCATTATCATTATATGATTATAGTTTTAAAAAATCTTGTCAGGAAGTATAACTATCACTTAGTATATTTGTATTTGCAAATATCGAGATACTTTAACATTATTCTCACTTAATTTTTAAGTGAAATATCTTGCTGATTTGGAATTATACAAATGAGACTGTATGCCCTTCCCAGCTGTTATTATAGGCTAAGTGCATCATTTCTGTTAGGACCACTTATTATCTTCCTTTTGATATGATTTGTACAAAAATCTCTTCTTAACTAGGACAGCTTCTTAGCATTTCATTTAGACATGCTACACTCAACTTACTTTCATTTCCATTTTAGGAAAATTATACTATTTCTCACCTCACCTTACACCAGCATTGTATCTGTCCTGGCTTTGTTCATTCAGTTTCACAGACACTGGCTGTTTTTATGTGGTTATGACAATTGATGACACACTGACTTATGGAATTAACACAGACACATGCAAACTACTTTATGGTACTGACATAACAAGAAACTTGTTCTGGGCCATGATTGAACCCAGGAGCTACTGAGGTTCAATAGTTTCTATTCCACAGAGTACCATTATTGTCCCAAATGATTGATGACATGTTCCTGCCGTATTCTCTACAGATTATGAGAACACTATTGCAATCTAGAGCTTCTGTAGGTACCCGCTTCATTAAACATGATCCCAAAATGTCATTTTATTTATTTCTTAGGTTGAATATCTCATTAACCTCTGATGAGGCCAGGAGCTACTTTGGGGTGAACTTGTTATGAAGCACTCTTAACTTTACATTTTGTTCTGTCCCTGTTGGCAAAAGAAATGGACAAAACAGTGAAATCAACGCACAGTGCACTTTATCTTTGACAAACTGAAATATTGTTTTGCTAAAACAGGCCCATGTGATAGATTAAAATCACATATAAAGTAGATCAGCATAAAGAGTGTGTACAAATTTATGTAACATTGGGAATTATTCTGTTTCAATCCTATTTTGCCTTATTTTGACAAACATATCTACTTAGTTAAACAACATATTGACACTCCTTCCCTTCTCCAGCTTCATTTAAAAAGTAATACTCTTATTTTTTTAGTTACACAAGGTGAGTTGAGGGTAAGGGTTTTGTTCTATCCATTTGTAGTAAAAGGACTGTCTCAATGGTTGTTTTTCTTATCTTGCTAAGTCGCTTCAGTCGTGTCCGACTCTCTGTGACCCCATAGATGGCAGCCCATCAGGCTCCACCATCCCTGGGATTCTCCAGGCAAGAACACTGGAGTGGGTTGCCATTTCCTTCTCCAATTTCTTATCTTAGAAACAGATAATACAAAACAAAAAGCTTAGTCACAATTACATTTCCCCTATATATTCTGTAGAGTTAGGGGCATGGTCATTGGTTGGTATGAATGAGAGGTAGAGAAAGGAGGTGAATCCTTTGGTAGACTAAATTGGAAACTTTAGCAAGGAATGAAGATACTGGCCAGCCTTGCATCATGCTGGCCACTGGAGGACAAGTTGTGGACGCTTCCTTAGGGTTGGGATCACCACCAGGCAGCTGATGTTTTCTCTGGTGATTCCTACATCCTGCTGCCCAGCCACTGTCATACAGCACCCTCATGGCACAGGAATCCCACCCCATGTACCATTTCCCTGACCCAATACCAGAATTGGTAGAACTCTGCTCTTTTGTCTTTTTTGAGTCTTTATGTAGCATATTAGAGAGCTGTGGTGCCATCAAGCATTTTGTAAATAAGTAGTGGCATCTAGCATGTTGCACAATGTTGCCTAAAGTGTCTTGGGTTTGAAGCTTTTCACTTTGTAATTTGTGCTGGTTTGCTACCTAACCAAATTTGAAATATGGAATGCTTGCCCTTGTTTACAGGGATAGAAACATTCTTTTAGTATTAAAAAAAAAAAGAAAGAAAGAAAACTTAAAAAATAGCAAACCAGAGACCCACAAATACATAGAACAGTTGGCCTAAAGGATTATAAAGGATTATCAGTCAACCTCCATGTTTGGTAAAAGAACAAGAATAGGACCATTTCCATATGTATTTTACTAGTATGTTGGGATTTTACTATTCCATGGAATAATGAATTTTAGTTCTAAAATCCATAAGCATTATTCATGTGACCTGAAATAATATGATATACTGTCTTTATTTTGTTTTTTACTGAGCAAAACCTATCCTTTATTAGTCTAAAAATACTGTTTTAATTAACATTGTGAATTCTAATGAGTGAAAGTGAAAGTGAAAAGTGAAAGTGAAGTTGCTCAGTCGTGTCCGACTCTTTGCGACCCGGTGGACTGTAGCCTACCAGGCTCCTCCATCCATGGGATTCTCCAGGCAAGAGTACTGGAGTGGGTTGCCATTTCCTTCTCCAAACTCTATTGTTCAGAAGATGGCAGTATGACACATATTTAATGGAAGTTATAAGTATGCATTTTCAGGCATTTAGAAATAATGATTTTGACTCCATTTTGTAGATTATTCAAGAAAAGTTTGTTAGAATCTTTGGTTTGAGTGTTTTCTTAAATCATCAGGTGCATGAATAAGGAGGCCAAATTTTGGCATTGTCTTTGGTTTTTAAAATTATATTAATTTTAAGGTAAACTCAGTAAAGATGGCCAAAGAACTAAATAGACATTTCTCCAAAGAAGACATACGGATGGCTAACAAACACATGAAAAGATGCTCAACGTCACTCATTATCAGAGAAATGCAAATCAAGACCACAATGAGATACCACTTCACACCAGTCAGAATGGCTGCGATCCAAAAGTCTGCAAGCAATAAATGCTGGAGAGGGTGTGGAGAAAAGGGAACCCTTTTACACTGTTGGTGGGAATGCAAACTAGTACAGCCACTATGGAGAACAGTGTGGAGATTCCTT
>SJYX01021569.1:511706-533188 GCA_006410675.1 Oreotragus oreotragus | reverse complement strand
AAAAAAATATATAAATAAATCAAAAAAAAGGAAAAATAATAACAAATAACAAAACAATTATGACAGTATACCATAATAAAAGTTATGTTAATATAGTAAAAAAAATAATAAAATAAAATAATACAAGAAAAAAAATGTATGTATATATATATATAATTGAATCATTTTGCTGTACACCTGAAATTAGCATAACATTGTAAATCAACTATATTCTTATATAAAACAACAAAAAAATTAAAGGGAACATCTTTGCAAAAAAAAAAAAAGAAAATAAAGGTAAACTATATGGTATTAAACAGTATCAATTTTGTTTTTTTAAATTTTTAATTATTAAAAATGAAAGTAATGTTTTGTAGGTGGGTAGATTTCATAAGATTTAGAGTCATAGGACCTGAGCTAGAATCTTTGCTCTGCAAGTGACTAGTTGTGTGATATTCAATGCATGCCAAGTCACTGCAGTCATACCAGATTCTTTGTGACCCCATGAACTGTTGCCTGCCAGGCTCCTCTGTCCATGGGATCTCCAGGCAAGAATACTGGAGTGGGTTGCCATGCCCTCCTCCAGGGGATCTTCCCCACCCAGGGATTGAACCTCTGTCTCTTGCAGCTTCTGTATTGCAGGCGGACATTTTACCCCTGAGCCACCGGGGGAGCCCTTTCTCATCACTAGATTTCTCCAAATAAGTATAATTGTCATATTTACTTCTTTGACGGTGTTGCTAAAATTAAATTAGGTAATCTACATAAAAAGTGCTTTGCTCACTTCATACACAGGAGCATTTGTGATATATTACATTTTGTAACTTTTCAAATTTGTATGAAGTCGTTGGCTAAATGGGCTTCTGTGGTGGCTCAGATGGTAAAGAAGCTGCCTGTAATGCGGGAGACTGGGGTTCAATCCCTGGATTCAGAAGATGGACTGGCAAAAGGAATGGCAACCCACTCTAGTATTCTTGCCTGGAGAATGCCATGGACAGAGGTTCCAATCCATGGAGTTGTAAGAGTCAGACATGACTGAATGACTTTCACTTTCAACTTCGGTTAAATAGTTGAGAGGTAGGTTTGGGTATTTTCATCATTATACCACTGTCACTACCCTTAAGTTTGTCTGTATGCTGTAAAGGAATGGTTGAAATGTGTAGGAAAAGCAGTTTGAGTTGTTGATGTTAAGAAATTTTTAATTTTTTAAAAATTTTATTTTTATTTTATTTTACGTTACAATACTGTATTGGTTTTGCCATACATTGACATGAATCTGCCATGGGTGTATAAAGCTCCCAATCCTGAACCCCCCTCCCACCTCCCACCTCATATCATCTCCCTGGATCATCCCCGTGCACCATCCCCAAGCATCCTGTATCCTGTATCGANTTTTGCCATACATCAACATGAATCCACCACGGGTGTACATGAGTTCCCAATCCTGAACCCCCTTCCCACCGCCCTGCCCATATCATCTCTCTGGGTCATCCCAGTGCACCAGCCCCAAGCATCCTGTATTCTGCATCGAGCCTAGACTGGTGATTCATTTCTTACATGATATTATACATGTTTCAATGCCTCGAGCCTTGATGTTTTAAAGATAAAAAGGAGGAAAAATATAGCATGTTGATCTGATGAGAAAGAACAACCATACACGAAAGCACAAAATGAAAAGTAAAAAATTTTCTATGACCTACACACATACCCCTCTCTACAAGTATTACCACAATACTAAGAATAAATAACTTGAAATACAAGTATAATGGTGTATGTAATAAGCTGCACTTATAAAGTATCAACTATTAACCAGGCACAGTTTGTAGCACTTTAAAAGTATTAAATCAATTAAATCACTTCATATGTATGAAGCCATATATTCATTTTTATTAATATTAAAGGATCTTACTCTTCATAATATTTTGAACTTCTCCTACTTGTCCTATTTTTTTCCTAAACATGTATTTTGGAGATCTTTCTATTCCCATGCAGGATGATCTTTTTTGTTTTTTACTATTTTAGACTATTCCATAGCAAAGCTGAATCACAATTAACAGATACTGGTGGTTTATCTCTGCTCCCAATGATCTTAAATAAGAAACTGGATGGTTAGCATTCTTTTAATTTAGAAGTCCCATTTCAGCAACAACCATAAGACACTGAATATGAATAAAGGGTGGTTAGGTTAGAAAGGAACTGATAAATGAAAAGAAAGACTATTTTTATGGTTTCGAGAACTATCAGGAAACAGCATTGCCAGGCACCTTGAGGCCATAGCAAGCAGCACTGGGCTGGCCAAGGACAGAGGTCACTGACTTCACAGGTCAAATTATCCTGTCCCCTGAGCATATTATACTCTCAGGAAATTATCCTGTCTCCTGAAAACCTCCTGAAATAAAACGCTTCAGGCCCATGGCAACAGGTTCCAATCAGTGAGTCAGTTCAGTCACTCACTCGTGTCCAGTTCTTTGCAACCCCATGGACTGCGGCATGCCAGGCCTCCCTGTCCATCAACAACTCCAGGAGCTTAGTCAAACTCCTGTCCATCAAGTTGGTGATGCCATCCAACCATCTCATCCTCTGTCGTCCCCTTTTCCCCCTGCCTTCAATCTTTCCCAGCATCAGGGTCTTTTCAAATGAGTCGGTTCTTGGCATCAGGTGGTCAAAGTATGGAGTTTCAGCTTCAGTATCAATCCTTTCAATGAATATTCAGGACTGATCTTCTTTAGGATGGACTGGTTGGATCTCCTTGCAGTCCAAGGNCTTCAATCTTTCCCAGCATCAGGGTCTTTTCAAATGAGTCGGTTCTTGGCATCAGGTGGTCAAAGTATGGAGTTTCAGCTTCAGTATCAATCCTTTCAATGAATATTCAGGACTGATCTTCTTTAGGATGGACTGGTTGGATCTCCTTGCAGTCCAAGGGACTCTCAAGAGTCTTCTCCAACACCACAGTTCAAAAGCATCAATTCTTCGGCACTCAGTTCTTTATAGTCTAGCTCTCACATCTGCACATGACCACTGGAAAAATCATAGCTTTGACTAGACATACATTTGTTGGCAAAGTAATGTCTCTGCTTTTTAGTATGCTGCCTAGGTTGGTCATAGTTTTTTTCCCAAGGAGCAACCGTCTCTTAATTTCATGGCTGCAGTCACCATCTGCAGTGATTTTGGAGCCCAAGACAATAAAGTCTCTCACTGTTCAGTCAGTATCTTCTAAATGAACGGTCTTTCTGGCACAGTTCAGAGAGCCAAGGAGTGCCTTCCACCAGATGCTGTCTATACCACTGGGTTCTGGAGAACAACCATAAGAATGAGAAGGACTTGGGGCCAAACTCCATTTATTACTCTGGTTTCATTGTGCCTCCCACCCAAGTTGAAGGACTACTAGCATCACTACCAATTCAAATCCTTTATCTAATGGCTTTCAAAAAACCTGAGCTTTCTTCTTTCCTTGATGCCAAATGTCTACAAGTCATTCCAGGAAGGATCAAATGTGTGTTTACTATCTACTTTGATCTTCATCAAAGAGATCTGCAATTTCCTTCTGTTAGCTGGGTTCTGGGTCTGTGAACTAATGTAGATCTGAAAACTGGATAGTACAGTTGAGTCACTCAGTGTGTCCGACTCTTTGCAACCTCAAGGACTGCAGCACGCCAGGCCTCCCTGTCCATCACCAACTCCCGGAGTTTATTCAGACTCATGTCCATTGAGTCAGTGATGCCNCATCTTCAAGAACTTTTTAAAAAATTGGAATTCACGTTGAATTTTGATTGTAGATCAATGTTATTTCCTTGATAGAAATTACCTTCATTATAGAGAAAGGAATGTTATTGTTGTTGGAGGCTATGAACTTTAACAAGGCAGCCTGAAATTAATTGCTAAGATATTAGATGAAATAATAAGCATATATTAAGCTCTAATTTCAGTTGAATTTCTCCAAACCAAAGGAGAGAAAGACTGTTCCTTTCTTATGATTTTACCCCTTTTTGTGCTAATCATCATATTCTCTTAAGACTGCTTCTATTTTCACTTGATCTCAGATTGAGAAAAGCATTTCCCTTGAAATGCTAAAATATGCAAACTGTGTGGCATTATAGTGTTAATATAATCAACTAGCTTCTAAGTCAATTTTTTTCATTTCTGTATCAAATTGCTTTCAATTACCAAAGCCATCTAAATATTACTACATCATATGTTTTTTAATTTTGCCTTGCATTATCAGATGCTAAGATGCATCAAATATTGTTTTATATCTTTAAAAATGCTTCCTGTAATTCTTAACTATATTAAATATTAGTGAAGGTCTGAATGTACTACTTGGACAAACTGCAAATGCACTGTTGATTTACTGTAGAGAATCATTTTGTAACAATTTTATCCTCACTAATTCAGTCAATAAATAGTTATTAAATATCTGTATTAGACATCTTGAGGATACAAAGATAAATACAGTGTAATATCTACCATCCAGATTACCACACTGTATTTTATTTATTTACTATTTAATTTATAGTATTTTATTGGTTTTTCCATACATCAACATGAATTTGCCATGGGTGTACGTGTGTTCCCCATCCTGAACACCACCCCCACCGACCTCCCTCCCATACCATCTCTCTGGGTCATCCCAGTGCACCAGCCCAGAGCATCCTGTATCATGTATCAAACCTGGACTGGCAATTCGTTTCACATATGATAATATACATGTTTCAGTGCCATTCTCCCAAATCATCCCACCTTCACCCTCTCCCATAGAGTCCAAAAGACTGTTCTATACATCTGTGTCTCTTTTGCTGTTTCATATGCAGGGTTATCGTTACCATCTTTCTAAATTCCATATATATGCATTAGCATACTGTATTGGTGTTTTTCTTTTTGGCTTACTTCACTCTGTACAATAGGCTCCAATTTCATCCACCTCATTAGAACTGATTCAAATGTATTCTTTTTAATGGCTGAGTAATACTCCATTGTGTATACGTACCACAGCTTTCTTATCCATTCATCTGCTGATGGACATCTAGGTTGCTTCCGTGTCCTGGCTATTATAAACAGTGCTGCAATGAACATTGGGTACACATGTCTCTTTCAATTCTGGTTTCCTCAGTGTGTGTTCCCAGCAGTGGGATTGCTGGGTGATATAGCAATTCTATTTCCAGTTTTTTAAGAACTCTCCACACTCTTCTCCATAGTTGCTGTACTAGTTTGCATTCCCACCCACAGTGTAAGAGGGTTCCCTTTTCTCCACACCCTCTCCAGCATTTATTGCATGTAGACTTTTGGATAGCAGCCATTCTGACTGGCGTGAAATGGTACCTCATTGTGGTTTTGATTTGCATTTCTCTTAGAATGAGTGATAACTGGCAGGCCACAGTCCATGGGATCACAAAGAGTTGGATCCAATAGAGTGAGTAAGCACCTTAGCACCTTAATCTTGCTTAAGAACAAATCTCTGATATTCAGCTTCTCTATAGCATGCATCTAGATGAATAAGTTTTGATTTTGTTTTGGTTTTAATATAATACTAACTTGTATATAGGAAATACAACTAACTCATTAAATCTGTCTCCTTCTAAGAGAGAAGGAACCAGCAGTCTTCCTCTCAGGGTTCTTGTTATATAGTTTTCTTGGATATTAGGTGGTTGTGTGTCACTGAATCGCAGCACTTGATTGCTTTAAAAGCTTTTTACTGAGCTGGGTCAGCATTCCACATTGAGATTTTTCTTCCCAGTCATGCAAGAATTCAACTGTTATTAAAAGTGAGATGAATCACTCATGTGGGAAACCGCTATTTTTTATTTTACTTTTGTTTTTGCAGCTTTATTGAGATATAATTACTATATAATTTTGTGTGTTTAATGTGTACAACATATTGATCAGCTTAAACAATGCAATATGAGTACCACCATAGATGTTAGGTAACACACTCAACACAGTACATAATATTAGCTTTTTTTAGTGGTGAAAACATTTAATATCTAGTATTTTATGAATTTTCAAGTATAGAACACTATATTGTTATTTATAAGCACAATGCTGTACATTAGATCCCCAGAACTTATTCATATTCTCTTAAGTGGAAATTTGTACTCTTTGTCCAACATCTCTCCAATTCCTCCACCCCTTTGCACCTGATAACCACCATTGTGCTCTCTAGCAAATGCTTTTCAAAAAGATGTTGACTGTATTAACAATATCCTAATTATATGGAATCTTGTCTTGTGGATTAGAGAAAATTGTCAGCTCATGCATGGTACAGATTCTCAAGCAGGTGACAAATGTTGGTTACGAGAATAAGTGGGGTAGGTAGGAAAGAAGAATTAGGTCATGACCTTTGTTTGACCCTGAGAGAAGGATTCCATGTTTCAGATAAAATCTGCCATCCTTTGAGCTTCATCTTAGGTGCTTTCTGTTCCTTGTCAGTACCCACTCTGGAGGCGGTGGTGTCTTCCTTGAACAGTCAAGCAGTTTTCTTGTAATTCTTTTATGGAACTCATGATTTTCTGTCTTGAAGTGTATTTCGATTGCCTGCTGTTAACTATTAGAATCAAAATTAAGAAAGGGGAAGGGGTTAACATAAAACTAAGACCTCTGCCATACCTAACACAATTTTTCTTTTCCATACTAAACACTTAATGAAAATGTGTGGAAGTGAGTTTAATAATCCGTTTAACACAAGAAAATATAGACTACAGCATGGGATAAAGTTCAAGAGGCTGAGGACAAGAGTCGGATAGCAAGGAATGGATTTGGCGCAGGCCTTCCAAGCTGCCATAGAAAGAGCCAGAGCCATCTAGAGCGCTGACACTCTTCAGTACCGAGCATCCTGTCTTCACTTCACACTCGCCTTGTTTCCGCGGGCCGCGCAGAAGAGAGAAGCAGTTGATTTCACTGCCATCAAACTCTGATGAACTCGGAACTAATTCCTGTGGCCCCTGCCTTGAAATCTCGCTGAGTACAATAGGAAGGGAGGAGATGCGCCTCCGTATCTGGCATTCTCAGGGTCACACCCCAGAGCTCTTCAGTTTGAAGTTGCCATGCTCTGCTCTACAGTGGCTGGCTCATCCACCTGTGTTACCACACCTCTGAAAGCCACTGTTCTCTTCCTACTCAGAGTGGAGATGCTTTCCCATCATTTCATGCTTTCCCTTACCTAATCAAGTATTTTCCGGCAATTTGCTGCTATCGCAAAATTATGCCGCTATGTTAATTACTACTTCCTTGTCGTTAACCCAGTGATGCACACACAGGTAGCTTTTAGAAAAAGAAATTTAGGATTTCCAAAAAATTAGAACTGAGGTATGCTCTAGGAGTACAGAGGCTCGTACTCATCATGTATGTTTTGAGAAGTTAGGACAAGCTTTTCATGAGTTTACGTTTAAACTAATTTTTGAAGGCAATGACACAAGATGCACATGTAATCAATTAAACTAATGATCTCAGTTGTTATTCACATATCTCATATGTATATGTGTTTTATTCCACTGACTTTATCAATTTTAGCTTTCCAACCAAGCAGGAAAAAGTAAATACTGCCTGCCAATACAAGAAAAATAATCATACTCAATATATGTTCTGTAAGATTTTCTTATCTATGGGACACTATAACTCATACTTAAAACAGTGTTATTTATCGAGGTCAGAATAAGATATCTTTGGCCTCTTTCAACTAGACTTCTGATAGACAGTCTTAGAGAAGTTATTAAACTTTCATATGGTATATTTTTGCATATATGGAATTAGCAGTCAGGCATAGGTTAGGTTGTGCATAAAATTGTCATTTCCTGTGTCTAGGAGATTCTTCTGAAAGCAAGTCATGGGAAAAGAAATGTAACTATTTCAGTAATAAATTTTAAAACTCTGCTACACTTACTATTTTAGGGTTTTCTATGATAGACAATGGGCTTCCCTGGTGTCTCAGTGGTAGAGAATCTGCCTGCCAGTGTAGGAGACGCAGGTTTGATCCCTGGGTCAGGAAGATCCCCTGGAGAAGGGAATGGCAACCCACTCCAGTATTCTTGCCTGGAGAATCCCATGGACAGAGGACCTGGCGGGCTACCATGGGGTCACAAAGAGTCGGACACTACTTAGCAACTAAACAACAGCAATAACAGGACAGACAATCAGCATACATTTGTATATTATATTATCTGATGAGCTTTTCTTATAGGAACATTCCATGTAAATAATTTGCTTCTTGCCTCTTTGAAATACACTTTGGAAATAGTTTTTTTTTTAGTTGTCATTAAGTTTGGGGGACAACTGAGTAAAAGAAGGCACACATATTTTCTTCCATGATACCTCACATAATTTGAAATGTAAAGATGAAGAAAATAATGTACCCATAGTCCAATAGATCTTATAACTGCTGTTGTTGTCATCATTTTCTTACATTACATTTTACAGCCACATTTTAAATCTTAGGGATTCATAGCTAAAATTAAAATTAAACCCACTGAATAAATAGGAACAAATAGACACATACAGGCTTTATGGGTGATTGTCTTTCAGGAATATCAGTAATGCCCAAATGGAAGCAGAGCTTTGGAGCTGCGTTGTTGCCTCAGCATAGACTTGTCATATTTCTGCACCATCATTTTTCATCTCACTCACCCACTGAATATCTTTTATAGATGTCAGAATGATTAGATTTAGTGTCTGCAAAATACTCATCATTGAGAATTATAGACAACTTAGAGGATTGGCAAGGACAAGTTAAAACGGAAAATGGGTCTCTCATCAGGCATGCAGAATCACAGCAGTGATTCAGTGAATTCTTAGGGATATTTTCCTTTGATGGTAGGAAGGGGGTGACAGTTTATAGTTTGAGATTGTTTGCAGAATAAACACTGGGAGTGGAAAATTACACCCATATTTATTGTCAAGCAACATTTGTTATGTAATGCCTTTTCCTCCTTCCCAGATGTTCCTCACCTTTTGTCAAAATGTTATTTCTTTTGCTATCTTTTGTTGAAAGCAGTTCCATTCAGGCCTTATGCCCTGGATTCTGCTACATTTTACCTCCCAGCTCAAGAAGTAAAAATTCTGTTTTTAAAAACCTGAATGCACATAAGTTTCTGACAAGCCCTCATTTTGGGGATGACTTTATCAGTGATTACACTTTTTAGAAGGAAAAAAAATAAATCTAAAGATGACCTTTAATGTCATTGTTTCACTCGAATCTTGAGGAGAGCAAACAGAGCAGGAGCCTGAAGACTTGGGTTTGCTGATAAACGTTTGTGTTGTTCCATCTGCTCCCTCACCACACCAGCAGCAGACCGACAGTGGAAGGGCAGAACAGGGAGGAGCAGGAGACAGGGTTCCGCGTGAATCAGGTGAGAACAGAGTGTGGTGCAGAGCAGAGGGGAGCTGCAAGAGAGGCACTGTGCAGCCCTTCTGGCCTGAGGAGACTATGCTGACAAGTGGTGCCAGTCCCTGACTGTTTGAACAGTTCCACTTTGTAGGTTGTAGCTCAGACTTTGCTCATTTGCTGTCACCATATAGCTTCCCCTTTTGAAAACAGTTTCTATAAAAGCATTCTTTCCATGCATTGTCTAAATGGTATGTTTTCATTGAAATATTCTTTTGATTCTGTAGTGCTTTATAATTTTCAAATGTCACACAAATGATTTCATATTATCCCATAGTAACCCTTACATGTGTTATAATTAATCTATTGCTATATAGGGAAATAGTGTTTACTGTGCTTGGTCTCCTAACATATGTGCACACACACACATATAGTGTGTGTGTGTCTGTGTGTGTGTAACATAAATAGCTCTGCCATACAATCTATTTATATAGGAGGAACAAATACTGTTAAAAACAGTTCAGTGGGTCTTTTTTCTCTCTCTCTGTTTTCCTTGTAAGACTCATGTGAGCATTTGTTTGTCTCATCTTTACTTGAAATTATGGTTTCCATTAAAAAAAAAAACAACAACAGGAAATGGCCTAATTTAAGTTGAAATAGGTCCTTGACTGAAGTCTTATATTTCTGCAAAAATTCATTCTTTGCAAATACTATTGCCATTCCCAGTGCCTAAAATGCCCTTTTAGAAGGTATATGTAGTGCATTGATTTGAAGTCTTCATCCATATGGCATGGTTGAAGAAAAAACATATTGTATTAGGTCAAACCACATATAATTACTGAATATTTAACCATTTCTGAAATATAAAGTAGTAATTTGGTATGATTCAACCTGATCTGTACATTTTTTTTCTTCTTTATGTTTTTTGGGTAAGATAAATTATAAAGCATGTACATGTATGTTTCATATTATAGCTAAATAAAGATGATATATATAATTTTCCAAATCATCAGTGTCTGGTTCAATTAAAAATATTATTTGCACAGGTGTTGGGATTTATCTTCATAAAAGTGCTGTCAGAGATTGGTTGATACATATTTTATTAACCAAAGCTTCATTTGCTAATATGTCTATTTAGAAGTAACTCTGTTATATATAAATATAATTGATATAACAGAGAGGCCGCTAAATAGTGTGTTTAAATGATTTTATACTTAGAGTGATTACTGGAATGTCTTGCTCCAGATTGTGTCCAAAGTAAGAGCATTTAAACTTCTCCAACAAAAATGATTTTGCTGCCTATTTTTTTTTCTTCCTGAGACAGTTTTTAAGATTAGAATGAACCAAGTCTGTAAAGTACACAGATGATTACTATTAAATATCCGTCTCTTTAGTCTGAAAGTCCTCAGTTTTTTGAATTAAGATGAAAATTGAACTGGATTTTGTATTTTGATGAAGTCATTACAGTATCAAAATGTTAATTATAGCAAACCTAATACTATTAATTACACTGTAGCTAATAACATTTTTGAGAAGTATCTCAGTCACATTCAAGCTTTGTCCTTCATTTTGTTGCTTATTTCGGTATTTGAAGAAAAGAGGAAAATCTAGTTTATCAAATAGAAAAAAACAAGTCATCAATGATGACAAAATATTGGTATTTCCAAACAAAGCAGGTTTAGGTTAACCCATGTACAGGAAAAAAAAATAGATTTCAATAAAAAGGATGTTAAAAATTACCCACCTCTTGGATTTCTGTTACATTCACTGTAACATATGATATTGTGGAGAATTCTTAAAGGAAGGTCTAAAAGTGATAATGTTACACTTCATTCATTCACAAACTTAAAGCACACTGCTAGTATAATGTGACCACTGAATTTTGAGAGGGATTTGTCTGGAAATTATGCTTTGTTTTTGTGTTTTTTATCTGAAAGCTATGCTTTGAGTTTTTTGTTTTGTTAAAGTGCAAAAAGGTTTTTGCTCGTGTCCTTATAGTTTTCCTTATTTCTGAGTCCAAAGTGATGTATTCTTCTTACGTAATGTTTACTATTGTAAATGAAGAAATTTTCTTAGTATACATATAGTTCAGTAATTTTTAGGCAGTTTATATTAGTGTGCTCTTACTGGTTATAGATTAATTTCCAATTCTCCTTTCCTAAATTTTAGCCCACTAATAATGTGTTTCCTATTTTCTTAAATAGATGTTATTCCAGTTGACTTATATGAGCTTTGTGTTTTTGATTTTGCTTTTTTGTAACTGTTTACCCCATTGCCTTTTTGGTTGAAAATCTAGATTATACCATGTCAATTTTGTCACCATGGGTTGTTTATTTTAAATTTTAACACTTTTCTCATTTACTTTCTGATATGTTTTCATTTATTTGATTGGACATTTCTACAAATATCTTGTATAGGTCAAGTTACCAGTGTCATTTTTGATAACTTTTATACTGCCTTTTTCCCGTTTTTTACTGTGTATTTTCTATTTTCTAAAACATGTAGAGTAATTGACATTTAATAAACTTTCCCTAAGACATAGTAAAACCAGTGTTTGTATTTGAATTAAATTAGTAGTGTCCTACCAACATGGACCTACATTATAGCACAGGGAACTGTACTCAATGTTATGTAATAACCTGTAAAGGAAAAGAAACTAAAAAAGAATACACATATAAAGAATATATAAATTACTGTGCTATACACCTAAAACTTACATGATATTATAAATCAACTTTAGTTCAATAAAAAAATTGTAAAACAATTTAGTATTATCATAGTACTTATGAGCAGCAACTTTAAACTAACAGTCAACTCCTTGTAGTTTAGGGATTTGATCTGTAAGTTCATGAGGTGAAGTCGCTCGACTCTTTGTGACCCCGTGGACTGTAACCTACTAGGCTTCTCCGTCCATGGGATTCTCCAGGAAAGAATACTGGAGTGAATTGCCATTTCCTTCTCCAGCGGATCTTCCCGACCCAGGGATCAAACGTGGGTCTCCCGCATTGAAGGCAGACGCTTTAACCTCATAGATGGGAGAATTTCTGCATTAGGAATTCAAGAAGCAATGGTTATCTATTTCTGAAGTTAGAGGTTTTGTGGGTTTTTTTGGTCGTTGTTCAAAAAACAGATTGTGGGTCTAGCTTTAAAGTAAAGAAAATTATTAGTAACTATAAATATTATCCTTTTAGTTCAAAATCAAATGAAAAACACAAGACTAGATTAGTCTTGACTGTCAAGTGTAATTGCATGTACTCATGAAAAGCCACCATTTCCTGACAAAAATTAGAGTCTTATTCTAGAAAAAAACATGATGGTGTTTAATTTATTTGGGTTATAGTGTTACATCAGTTGTTAGTTGTCAGTTTCTGAAAATAGCACATTTCAACATTTCAAGATTTTTAGTTAGACTGTAGTGACAAACACCAGTCTTGTTAATTACTACAGAGTTTAGTCAGTAAAATTATGATATGGTCTTTCTTTAACTATCTTCAGGTCACAGTATCTCCTTAATCTTTTTATGCTTTAATAAACTAAGGGAAAGATTGAGATCATTAAATATCCAATTGTAATTTAGCACTGTCAGGATTAAGGAGGTGGTTATGGTCATTAGGAGTAAAATGGTTTCATTTATGGACTGAGAGCAATGAGTCCCATCAATAAACCACTTTCTGTCTCTAATGATCCTACTTTTCTTTAATTGTGTGCAAATCTAACAACTGTCTCATTTTCTTCTTTCAGTCTTGGGAGGAAAATGGTGAAACAGAAATGCTTTGCATATTGTGTTGCTTTTACACTTCCTGATTTTTGGCACCTGTTTATGAAGTCAATAAATTATTTACAGGTGAACTGATATGTCTTTTAAGGGAAATATGCTATGTTCTCTCTGAGTTTTTCAACATAGATTTGACAGAGGAATAAATTTTTCTATGATTATATAAGTTCCAAGATCAGTGGCATCTTAATCTTTACAAGAGTCATTTACTTTAGAAAGATATCTATCTTGTAAAATTTCCAATTTAAAATACTTGAATGTTCTAAGAATTGAAAATTATCTCACTGAGGGGTTTGGAAAGGAAGCATCTCTTGTTGGGCTGTCATTCTCTCACCTTTATGGTAGAAATTCTCTTAATTCACTTCCTTGTAACCAGATTGCCTGAGAAATCAGAGCTCACACTTCACTGGATGTTAAGTGTTGACTGAAGCCTAGGGCACTGACTCGTACAGCCAGTAAGCAGTTCTCATGGACATCCTGGCTCTTCTAGTGTTCAGTTCAGTCGCTCAGTTGTGTCCGACCCTTTGCGACCCCATGGACTGCAGCACACCAGGCCTCCCTGTCCATCACCAACTCCCGGAGTTTACTCAAACTCATGTCCATTGAGTCAGTGATGCCATCCAACCATCTCATCCTCTGTCGTCCCCTTCTCCTCCTGCCCTCAATCTTTCCCGGCATCAGGGTCTTTTCCAATGAGTCAATTCATCGCATCAGGTAGCCAAAGTATTGGAGTTTCAGCTTCAGCGTCAGTCCTTCCAGTCAGTGAATATTCAGGACTGATTTCCTTTAGGATGGACTGGTTGGATCTCCTTGCAGTCCAAAGGACTCTCAAGAGTCTTCTCCGACACCACGGTTCAAAAGCATCAATTCTTCAGCACTCAGTTTTCTTTATAGTTCAACTCAGTCCAACTCTCACATCCATACATGACTACTGGAAAAACCATAGCCTTGACTAGACGGACCTTTGTTGGCAAAGTAATGTCTCTGTTTTTTAATATGCTGTCTACGTTGGTCATAACTTTTCTTCCAAGGAGTAAGCGTCTTTTTATTTCATGGCTGCATTCACCATCTGCAGTGATTTTGGATTATTGTTGCTTCCTGACCTGCATACAGATTTCTTAAGAGGCAGGTCAGCTGGTCTGGTGTTAGTATCTCTTGAAGAATTTTCCACAGATTATTGTGATCCACACAGTCAAAGGCTTTGGCATAGTCAATAAAGCAGAAATGTTTTTCTGGAACTCTTGCTTTTTCGATGATCCAGCAAATGTTGGCAATTTGATCTCTGGTTCCTCTGCCTTTTCTTAAACCAGCTTGGACTTCTGGAAGTTATCAGTTCATGTATTGTTAAAACCTGGCTTGGAGAATTTTGAGTATTACTCTACTAGCATGTGAGATGAGTGCAATTGTGCAGTAGTTTGAGAATTCTTTGGCATTGCCTTTCTTAGGGATTGGAGTGAAAACTGACCTTTTCCAGTCCTGTGGCCACTGCTGAGCTTTCCAGATTTGCTGACACTCCAGCGAAGCACAGGTGCTCCTACTGACCTTGGATGTGGGGTATCTCCTCACAGCCACTGCTCACTTCAAGTGTAACATCTGAGATATTGGCTTGCCATGATACTATTATGCTTACCCTCCAAGCCTCTTATATATGTCAGTTGTATTTGTTAGTTCAATTATGTCTTTCAATTAAATATTTGGTGAACCAATAAATAGTGCTTAAAAAGTATGCCATTTTTTATGAAAACTATGTTGAATGCTTTGGAAATGCTTGATAAACTCATTTTAAATTTGCTGTCTAATCAGAATGGGTAAGAAAAGTTAAAAGATAGGCACCAATTTCAAAACCCTTCTGTAGTCTGATTACTTCATGAATGTATTTAAGTTCTAGCTACTCACATCTAGAAACCAGTGTAGAAACTGGCTTAAAATTGTATATTTTGTGTGGTTCGTGTGTGCCTGCTCATCATGTCCTACAGTCCTACCTTGGACTGTAGCGCACCAGCCTCCTCTGTCCATGGAATTTCCCGGGCAAGAATATTGGGGTGGGTTGCCACTTCTTTCTCCTTTGTATGGTTTATATGCAAGCAAATCTTTACACAGAGCCAATCAGTGGATTGAAACTCAAATAGAATACCTTAACTCTACATCAAAAAGATTGGCAAATGAATATTAATTATACTTTTTTTGTTAAAAATTTATGATGTATATCATGTTTTATGAACATCTACTTTAACCGAACTCTATGGCTCACTGATGCTGCCTGATTTTTTAATTGTCTTTCTAGTCATTTCTAGTGTATTGAAAACTTTAGAAATGTTAACTTCATATTCTAAGTCCATCATTTTCTCTTCTATCTGGATTGTAAAAATAGGACATATATATTTATATCTTGAAGATTCTATTTCTTCTCCCAGGATTAATTTAATTTCTATAAGCTTTTGTCATTTCCCGCAGTTAAAATATTGAAAAACAAACAACCAGTCTAAAGGCATTTGTCTTTTTTCTTTCTCTTGTGAATACTATTACCCATGTGAGTATGTTACCAACAGCATAGACTGGCCTGAGCTTAATTTTGTTGGCAATCTTAATGCTAACATCAGAGATAAATAAGGAGGGCTTCTTGTGGGATCTATCCATGGTATGTGTGAAAAGAAACTCGTAGAGAGCCATAAAAGATACTCAACTAGTAAAGGGCAGATCATAAAATTTCTAGAAACTAAGAGAAAGAAGAGCTAAAAAGTATAATTATGGTACCAGTCCCAAAATGCTTACCCATGTCTAATGACTGAATCAAAGAATAGCTCAGGAAGACTGGAAAGTCTAGATGTTATCAATGGAACACCCTTTCCATTATAAACTGGAGAATAACTGATAAAACATATGACTACAAAAATAAGTGCTGCATTAGGAATGATCTAATATAATTTAAAGCATACCAAGACTTGTTTCTGATGGATGAAGATTGAATGTTTCTTTAAAAGCATGTAATTCAAATATTCAGGTGGTCAGTGAAGTCAAAAGAATTCTGCTTCTTAGGATGAAATTAGAACATGTTCCATCATCTAAAGATTAACATGAAGGTACTAGCCCATGAATGGCAGTTTCATCCAGTTAAAACATTGTGTTTCTATTCAGAATTCCCTTGGGGACATTAATCAGTAGGCACGTATACATACATATATGTGTGTGTGTATATATATGTATGTGTGTGTGTGTGTTTCCAGCAGTCACATTTAATATGTGTAAGTATCCCATGTTTGCTTAGTCAGTAAGTCATGTCTGACTCATGTCTGACTGTAGCCCACCAGGCTCCTCTGTCCATGGGATTCTCTAGGCAGTAGTACTGGAGTGGGTTGCCATTTCCTTCTCCAGGGGATCTTCTCGACCCAGGGATCAAACCCAGGTCTCCTGCATTTTAGGCAGACGCTTTACCATCTGAGCCACTAGGGAAGCCATATAGAAAATACATCACATTTGTTCATTCACATAATATGATCAGCATTAACAAAATACCTGAGTTATTTATGGCACTGTAGTGTTCTGAGCACAGTTATGACTTATGAAATCATGGAAGCTGTGTGATACATGAATAATATAAAGGTATTTTCCCATTCCATTCATTATGATTAGGGACTTGGTTAGTTTATTCTTAATTGACCAATGATTAGGTTATTGGATAATAACATGACTTTTCATTTCACCCATTTCATTTCACCCAGTTTATTTAGTCATACTATGTACAATGTATTTTGTTAGGCCCAGTAAGAAGAATGTAAAGTATCTCTGACCTTCAAGATGACAGGAATATAATTTCCCTGATAAAATGGTGGCAAAGAATTTAATCAGGTTGACAAAGAGTAAATTTTAAAAGACATTTCAAGCAGTTTTCAGTTTATTTCAACTCTTGCAAAATCAAACTTATATGCAATAGTAAATACTAAAACAAAGCAAGATTCTTCTTAGAACACATAAGAGGCAATAATCAAAAAGTCAAACCCATTTGCTGCATTCATTTTAGTGAATATAAGTCATAGTTACATGAAATTGCCTACAAAATTGAAATCCAGTTTTGAATGTCCAAGTTATTCCTAGACAAATGTTTAAGACTTTAAACTGTTTGTGTTATTAAGTTTTACCCTCCCCTGAAAATTCAGCAAGTACCTGGAGCAAATCGTAGGGGGAAAATCATAATTTTCCTGCCTAATATTTAAACTTTTGACTACAAATATTATGAGGTCATGAGTCCTAAAATGATTGGGATGATATGCTAGATTCTGGGTTTATGGTGAAAATTTTGAAAATACTATTTTTTATGAAGATAGAATTCATGTAGAAAATGATGTCTGTTGATGTCTAGTTCAGTTCAGTTCACTCGCTCCAACGTGTCCAACTCTTTGCAACTCGATGAACTGTAGCACACCAGGCCTCCCTGTCCATCACCAACTCCTGGAGTTTACCCAAAGTCATGTCTATTGAGTCAGTGATGCCATCTAACCATCTTATCCTCTGTTGCCCGCTTTTCCCCCTGCCCTCAATCTTTCCCATCATCAGAGTCTTTTCCAATGAGTCAGCTCTTCGCATGAGGTGGCCAAAGTATTGGAGTTTCAGCTTCAACATCAGTCCTTCCAATGAACACTCAGGACTGATCTCTTTTAGGATGGACTGGTTGGATCTCATTGCAGTCCAAGGGACTCTCAAGCATCTTCTCCAACACCACAGTTCAAAAGCATCAGTTCTTCGGTGCTCAGCTTTCTTTATAGTCCAACATCCATACATGACTACTGGAAAAACCACAGCCTTGACTAGATGGACCTTTGTTGACAAAGTAATGTCTCTGCTTTTTAATGCCTAGTAAGACAAGTGAAAAAAGAAGTACTTTACAACTTTGCTTGTTGTTAAAGCATCTGCCTACAATGTGGGAGACCCAGGTTTGATCCCTGGGTTGGGAAGGTCTCCTGGAGAAGGAAAAGGCAACCCACTCCAGTACTCTTGCCTGGAAAATCCCATGGACAGAGGAACATTGTAGGCTACAGTCCATGGGGTCGCAAAAGAGTTGGACACGACGGAGAGACTCTATTTTCACTTTCACTACTTTCACTAGTACTACTTATTAGTATATGATCACTTTTTTCTTTCTAAGATCATACCCTTTATCAGGCAGCAATATTCTGCTAATTGAGAAAAGAAAATGTGTGGATTACAATGATGTAAATAAGACATAGTTTTTCTATTTCTGAAAAGTAATCGGGAAAACCTTTTCCCCCTAAATGAATAAAACCTCAAATAAAATTTGAATTCCTGTACCTCACTACTCATTAAAGGGTAACATAGACTTAGCACAGCAGTAACAGTTTACAAAGAGGAAACTGTAGAAATGCAATAAAACAAGATTATCTTGGCAAAATGAGATTTCTCTCTGTACATCGTGCTAAAAATGGAGCTGTGAACAGGTATTTGCTAGATCAGCGAGAGATCTTTACATGAATTGTGATTTGCATATTTAAAGAATTAAGTCACAGCTAATATCCCACACTGCAGAGAGAAAAGCAGCATAGCATGCATCCAACATTGTCCATTTATGTGTAGCAGCGTTCACATGTTTATCAAAGGGACACTAGGACATTTTTAATTCTCAGAGACAATAAGGCTGGTGTATGGAGTTTACAGAAGCTGTTTCATTTTATGTCCACCATGGAGACTGTGACTATTTTTTATCTTTAAGATAGCATGGTAATCTTCTATTAATTTGTATTACTTTAATTCATTGGATTCTAGAAACCTGTTGATTTGTGTTCAGGATATTAGTCATATTCATTGGTTTCTAATTGCATTCGGTAACCTCTCATAGCTTTCAGGACTTCAAATGTAATTAAAGGTTTGAATTTTAACTCATAGAATCAGGGAGTAATATGGTGACATCAGTGTTCTAAGAAGAACATATTTGCCCCTTCAGGCATTTGTGAGATGGATTGAAAGCATGGGGACAGTTGTAGTAGTCTAACCTTTGGGTGATGTGAGTCTCAAAAAAGTGGCAGTTGCCGTGGAAAGGCAAAGATAGATGCTAAAAGTCATTTTGAAAAATAATGATCAATGAGAATTGGTGACTGGCTGGATGTGGTTAATAAAAAGGATAAAAATAAAATCTAATTCTGCGGTTTTAAGAAATGACAGCTGAAAGAATGGTGATACATACCATTGGGGCAAACAGGAAATCAGAAATAGATTTTGGTTTCTAGAGGAAAGTGGTCGCCCTGGTTTGGATATGTTGCTTGTTAGAACATTGATCACCCAATGGGATATGTTTAGTTGGCATGTGAGAAGAGAAGACTGCTCCTCAAATAGGAGGAGAGGGCTTACATGTATAGATTTGAGAGTCCTCAGATTTTATATAATATTAAAAGCCTTGATGTGACAAAGTGAAAGTCGCTCAATCCTGTCTGACTCTTTGTGACACCATGGACTATACAGTCCATGGAATTCTCCAGGCCAGACTGCTAGAGTGGGTAGCCTTTCCCTTGTCCAGGGGATCTATTGAACCCAGGTCTCCCTCATTGCAGGCGGATTCTTTACCAGCTGAGCCACAAGAGAAGTCCTTGATGTGAAAGCAATGCCTTAAAATAAAGAGTTTATATAGAGGAAAGAGCAGAGGGTCTTGGGAATAGCTTGTATTCAGATGTAGAATAAAGCATAGAAGGCAGCAAATGAAACAGTTTGGTAAGAAGAGTCATATTGCTCTACAGAATGGAAGAGAATTTGGATTTGGATTTGAATCAGCATTGTAGTGTTGACCTCAAATAATTTTTCTAGTTACCTAGAAATTTTATATCATATAATTTGGGCCTAAAATTAGTTGTTTTATGAGTGGATAGAATTGTAATGAATACAATTATCTGTGTTACAGAATAGAGGCTTTCCTGAATTGTTTCCTATGAAAACTATATTCCATATTACTGTGCCTTGCTTTCTGAATACTACCTTTATACATGGAAACTTAAAGAGAAAGAGTTTCGAGGCTGTTTTCTTCCCATCCTGTAGAAAATTACAAAACTACAATTTTGCTATAGCAACATCTCTAATACCATCAAGCCTAGCTTTTTTATGACACAAGCACAGTGTACAAAAAGTTTTCATAACTCATTTGTGTCTTTATAGCTACCCTATGAGGTCAGCAAGGCAGAGGCTCAAAGAGGTTTAAGTGTCTTGTGCAAATTCATATGGAATGTTGTTATCCTGCTGACTGCCCCACATTTATTATACCTTCCCTAAAGACTCCTGTAAGTGACATTATAGAATATTATCAAAGCAAATCCTAAAGGTACATTATGAATTCACTATATTTTACTGAGTTAGAATCCGTTTAGGCAATATTTCATACATTAGGTCAGAGGTGAAAAATGACTGTTTGTTTACTGGACTTTTGGGGATACATTTTGAGGAATATTCTCTAAGGCTTTTTGAGTAAATTACTCTTAAAGAGTTCTTATTGGTACCTAACAAGGGCCCGGAAGATGAATATTATCAAAGCAAATCCTAAAGGTACATTATGAATTCACTATATTTTACTGAGTTAGAATCCGTTTAGGCAATATTTCATACATTAGGTCAGAGGTGAAAAATGACTGTTTGTTTACTGGACTTTTGGGGATACATTTTGAGGAATATTCTCTAAGGCTTTTTGAGTAAATTACTCTTAAAGAGTTCTTATTGGTACCTAACAAGGGCCCGGAAGAGTTAATTGGCTTACAAAACATATGTGGATTGCACTCAGGGAATAGTTCATTTAACATTTCTTAACATCTGGATATACTGTTGTTTTTGTTGTTGTTGTTAGTTCAGTTCAGTTCAGTCGCTCAGTTGTGTCTGACTCTTTGCGACCCCATGAATCGCAGCACGCCAGGCCTCCCTGTCCATCACCAACTCAAAGAGTTCACCCAAACCCATGTCCATTGAGTCAGTGATGCCATCCAGCCATCTCATCATCTATCGTCTCCTTCTCCTCCTGCCCCCAATCCCTCCCAGCATCAGGGTCTTTTCCAATGAGTCAACTCTTCGCATGAGGTGGCCAAAGTACCGGAGTTTCAGCTTCAGCATCATTCCTTCCAAAGAACACCCAGGACTGATCTCCTTCAGAATGGACTGGTTGGATCTCCTTGCAGTCCAAGGGACTCTCAAGAGTCTTCTCCAACACCACAGTTCAAAAGCATCAATTCTTCAGCGCTCAGCTTTCTTCAGAGTCCAACTTTCACATCCATACATGACCACAGGAAAAACCATAGCCTTGACTAGACAGACCTTTTTGGCAAAGTAATGGCTGCTTTGTAATATGGTATCTAGGTTTGTCATGACTTTTCTTCCAAGGAGTAAGTGTCTTTTAATTTCATGGCTGCAGTCACCATCTGCAGTGATTTTGGAGCCCCC
>SJYX01021569.1:493765-511544 GCA_006410675.1 Oreotragus oreotragus | reverse complement strand
ACTTTTCTTCCAAGGAGTAAGCGTCTTCTAATTTCATGGCTGCAGTCACCATCTGCAGTGATTTTGGAGCCCAAAAAAATAAAGTCTGACACTGTTTCCACTGTTTCCCCATCTATTTCCCATGAAGTGATGGGACCAGATCCCATGATCTTCGTTTTCTGAATGTTGAGCTTTAAGCCAACTTTTTCACTCTCCTCTTTTACTTTCATCAAGAGGCTTTTTATTTCCTCTTCACTTTCTGCCATAAGGGTCATGCCATCTGCATATCTGAGGTTATTGATATTTCTTGCGGCAATCTTGATTCCAGCTTGTGTTTCTTCCAGTCCAGCGTTTCTCATGATGTACTCTGCATAGAAGTTAAATAAGCAGGGTGACAATATACAGCCTTGACGTACTCCTTTTCCTGTTTGGAACCAGTCTGTTGTTCCATGTCCACTTCTAACCTGCATATAGGTTTCTAAAGAGGCAGGTCAAGTGGTCTGGTATTCCCATCTCTCTCAGAATTTTCCACAGTTTATTGTGATCCACACAGTCAAAGGCTTTGGCATAGTCAAGAAAGCAGAAATAGATGTTTTTCTGGAACTATCTTGCTCTTTCCATGACCCAGCGGATGTTGGCGATTAGCACTCTGGTTCCTCTGCCTTTTCTAAAACCAGCTTGAACATCTGGAATTTCATGGTTCATGTATTGCTGACCTAAACTGCAAATCCACAAGTCATAGAGGATACTTTTTGGTCAATTATTATATCTTTTGGAGAAGGAAATGGCAACTCACTAGAAAATCCCATGGAGCAAGGAGCCTGGCAGGCTACATTCCATGGGGTCGCAAGAGTCAGACATGACTTAGCAACTAAACCACCACATTATATCTTTAAAAAAGTCAGAAAGGAAGTATATGATAGAGATCTAATACTGGAGGCAGTAAAATACCGGAGAATTTGATTTGGACCCCTCTGTGTTACTTTGTGAAATAATCATTTGTCCATTGAGATTAAATTTCATACTACTTTATAATAGCTGATTTTTCCTCTAATACTGACTGTTTTATAGAACTTGGCTTTAGTTTCTGCATGTAGCTCTTGCTGTTATATTGTATTTACTTAATTTGAAGATTTTTCAAATAAATTTTGCCAAGAGTGCCTTGTTCCTGTCTGCCTGTGATATTATGCTAGCTTTATAAAAATGCTTTTTTTCGTCCTGTTAATAATTATTCTACTGATGCATTTGGCAGAATAAACTTATATCATCAACTTCACCTTGTGTAAAATTCACAGTATACATTTTATCCTCGGAAGGATGGAAATAAGGTCTTATGAAGATACTCAGGCACACTATGATAGAGAGGAACCAGAAATCTAGAACCTGGCTATGTATATGGAGACATCTCTATTGATTTCTCTCTTTCTCCATATCCTCATAAGAGATTTAGGCTGGAAAATTGCTGTTGTCCCTCCCAAGAGTGTATTTTTATTAATCTAAAATTCAGGGTAGATACCAGAGGGGAAGAGTGAGGAGTGAGTGAAATGAGTGAAAATGGTTAAAAGGTACAAACTTCCAGTTATATGATAAATTCTGGGGATGCATGGAATGGACAGCAATTGATTGTAGTTATGATGCTGTATTATATATTTGTGAGCTGCGAAGAGACTGGATCTTAAAATTTTTCATCAAACACAAAATTTTATAACTTTGTGAGGTGATGGATGTTGACTAAACTTACTGTGGTCATCATTTCATTATATATATTATAGATGTATCTCTAATCATTGTGTTGTACACAACGTTGTGTACAACTAAATGTTTTATACAATGTTGTGTACAACTAAATGTTGTTGTACACTAAAACTAATACAGTGACATATGTGAGTTATGTCTCAACTAAAAAAAAAAAATAGAACACAAGTCAGCAAACTTTTCCCTCAAGAGGCATACATTAAGTATTTCAGGCTTTGCTGAACACACAACATCCTCATCACAAGGACTCAGCTCTGCAGCTGTAGTGCAAAAGCTGCCATAGGCAGTATGTCTGTGGCAGTGTTCCTATAAAGCTTTATTTATGGACACAAATTTGAATTTCATACAGTCTTCATGTGTCACAGATTTTCTTTTCTTTTTTTTTTTTTTTGCAACCACTTCTAAATGTAAAAACGCATTCATAACTTGCAGACCATATGAAAATAGGCAGATTTGGCCTATGGGCAAGTAGTTGGCCAACTCTTGATTTAGAAAAATTTATACATGTATTTATAATATTTTAGAGCATACAGTATGCAAGGTATTATCTTGCTGTGTGTGTATACAGGTGATTATTTTCAAATTCCTTTCCCTGATTTAATAAATGATCATGAGATATTTGAAAAATCTAAAGGGCCTTTAACCAGATTGTGTGTGTATGTGCTTGTTGATAATTTTGCCAGAATACTTCAAAGTCTCTGGGCTTTATTTTGCCTAATATTTTCCCACTTGTATAGATGAATGAAGATTTTCAACAGTTTTTCTTTGCATCACTTTTAAAACTATGTGCTATTTACAAAGTGTGTGTAGCCCTTCCTTCTATATTTGATGAGTCTCTTTTAGCAAGGGTGAAGGGACTTTTCAGGAACATATTTGAATAGACTGAGAATTCTGCATAAGAAAGTTCAGATACTTGGAAGGATGGGCCTTATAGAAGATGACTGATTTAAACTATCCTTTGTGCCTCTAAGGTAGTTATTTTCGTCAGAACCCAAAATACATCCAGTGATTTTGGGGGAGTAGGTGTTGCTTCGTAGAATCTCCTTATACACTTAAAAAGGTCCCTTCCCTTCTTTGTTAACTATCAGATTCACCTTATGTTCCAGTCTTCTAACCATATAAAATGCAAAATGAACATGTGAGTGATATGGAGGTACCATTCAAATTTAGGGAGTTTCTTTTGTTTCCCAAAGAAGTTATTAAAGCAAGATGCATTACATATATAAGATCCTACTGTACATACTCTTGTATAAGATGATTCTTTTTCAATCGATATAAAAGAAATCACAAGTGTTTTTCTGTTATTACAAAGTTTTGTGAACTTTACACTATTGACTGTATAATCATCATTTGCATCATTGTACTCAAGTTTTTACGTAAGTATTTCCTTATCTCTGGTCATCTAGATTGTCATTTTTGTGCCACTTCAGAGAATACCATATGACTTTCTTTGGCCCAAATTCCTGGCTTATCTTCATTTTCTGTTTCTTTCTTTCTTTCTTTCTTTTTTAAGACAGTTAACAACAACTAGTATTACTGTGTCAAAGATACAAATATTTGTAATCCGTTTAACAATCTTATCTTTTCTTGAATTTTTTTTTTAGTTTACACTGTAGAAGAGTTTCTGTAGACTGAAAATAATCTGCATTTTAAAAATCATGTTTGCTAATTGGGTCAATGAGAAGGATGGTGTCTCAGTTCAAATAAAATTTTTTAAGTACTCACTAAATGAGAAGTGTTAAAACTGAGAATAGGGAAATAGTTTTGAATAGTCTCACTCTGCTTTCAAGGAACTAAAATTCTCTTGAAAGAAGCAGCCATATAAACTATTGGAATGCAAGGGGAAAAAATGCTATAAAAGAATCAAAAGTACTTTGAGAGTATTGAAAATGAGATCATTACAGACAAAGATGTCATGAAAAGTTCCATAGATGAATTGACCTAGAGAAGAATGGGAATTCCTGAGAAAGAGAGTAGAGTGATTATTACCAGATTGGGAGTGGGGATTGTTTGGTACAAATGGGGAGATACTAGTCAAATGGTATAAACTTTTAGTTATTAGATTAAGAAGTTCTAGGGATCTGATGTACAGCATGACTATAACTAAAAATGTATGATAAACTTGAATGTTGCTAAGAGAATAGATCTTATGTGTTCTCACCACAGGAAAAAAATAAATAATTATGTGACAGGGCGGAGGTGTGAACGAAAGCAATGGTGGTGATCATTTTGGAATATATATAAATGTGTCAAATGAACACATCAGTATACTTAAACTTAGATAGTGTTTGAATTATATCTCAATAAAGCTGCAAAGGAAAAACAATAAAATAAGAAGTAGTAACATTGACTTTTTTTCCTGAATATGGAGGGTGATTTTTTTGTTGTTGTTGTTTTAATCAATTAAAAGAAAGCAAAAAAAAAAAAAAAAAAAAACAACAAAATAAAAGAAAGCAAGTACTTCTGGGTTGTGGGAAATGAGGGGGACAAGTCAGCAAGTGCAGTTTTAATAAGCAGTTTTATAGGATGATTTGGCTCTGTAAACTGTACATTAATAATTGTCATAAAAGCAGAAACTATGCTTAAAACTTCTACAAAGAAATTAAAAGTGGCTTGTATTCTTTCAAAAGAAGAATGGGAGTTCATTAGTCCAGGGTAACAGAAATATTCTAGGCAGAAAAATATGAGCCAGTGGAGGGAAATGTGAGAGAGAAGCTGAGGATGGCAATTCAGTAGCATTAAGTGTGCAAGAATGACGTGAAATGAGAATGAGAGCGAAGAGGTGGAAGTCACCTTTTGAAAGTCACATTGATCCCGATCCCGTATGTGACGGGAGCGCGAAAAGAAATAACGTCTTTATAATTCTATAATGTGCTACTGAATAGGATGAGAGCTTTGTCATATCTATTTCACACAATCACCATGATAACCTTATGAGGTTAGTTAGCGTTGTTTTCCCCATTTCACCGATGAGGAAAATAAGGTTGAAAAAGGTGAAGTGAGTGAAAGTGAAAGTTGCTCAGTTGTGTCTGACTCTTTGCGACCCCATGGAATTCTCCAGGCCAGAATACTGGAGTGGATGGCCTTTCGCTTCTCCAAGGGATCTTCCCAAACCAGGGATTCAACCCAGGTTTCCCACACTGCAGGCAAATTCTTTACCAGCTGAGCCCCAACGGGGGCTCAAGAACACTGGAGTGAATAGCCTATCCCTTCTCCAGGGGCTTTTCCCAACCCAGGAGTCAAACTGGGGTCTCCCGCATTGCAGGTGGATTCTTCACCAACTGAGCTATCAGGGAAGCCCAACATGGCCCAAATCACATAGTAAGTAGTGGGTAAATAATTCAAAATAGGTGTCTCTGGCTCCAAAGGCCATGTGTTTTCCTATGATAATGTTAGCATACCACTGGATTATTAAAAGATTTTAAGCTTTGTGGTGGCAAATCAGGTTTTAGGTTTTAAAGAATAAGTCTAGCATGATATGGAACCAGATTTTAAGACACCATTTTTCACCAATTTGCAAGTGTGTCTCTAAGAGGACTATTAAGTAGGATATGTTAGTAGGATATTGTTCATTCGAATTCCAATTTAAGTTTTACTGACACTAGTCAGCATTTCCTTTGTGCTAGGCCCTCTTCTTCCTGTGTTTTACCACATTCTATAAATTAATATTAATTGTAGTTGAATATAATATTTTAATATTAAAACATGTTTTATAACATTTGTCTAGTTTGAGGTACTAGAAATACTGTTTTGAAAAAACATATGTGATGTTCAGGACTAAATCTCTTTTGTCAATATGTATTATCAGCATGTATGTGGTTGTGTGTCAAGGTTAGAATTTCCTGTGATCACAGCTTAAACAATGTTATTCTGAAACTTTTTAAGCATCCAACCATATTTAATACTGAAATGGTATTTTTGATTTGGTGGGAAATTGAGAGGTCTACATAATAAATGTTATTTTTTAGTTGTCCAGGGTTGAAAGTTACGACCAGTTGGGTGGAATTCTTATTTGAGTTTTCTTTCCTCTGGGCTAGCTCCATAGAAGATCTCTAAATCCTTTATAAGTTGGCAAAATAATTTTGTTAAAAGGACCATAATTGTTAAACATTATTTTAAAATACTGAAGACCAGAGATTATAGGGCAAATATAACTTGCTGACTGACTGGAGGCACAGTGATGGACCTCTTGAGATTGAAGGAAGGTGAAATTTTTTAAAAAATTTTTAAAAATAAAGATAAGGGGATAAATAAATGTTCTTTTAAAAAAATGAAGGAGAGAAGGGCTTTATCACATCCAGGGCAGCAACATAGTTGCTTGGGAACTAAAGCAAGATGTATGCAGCATCCCTTTCTACTCGGTACACTCAGAATTATAATTGTTAATTATATTGTTCCACTCTGATTAAAATGCAGGTAAGCACTGCTGTTGACCTTGAACAGTTTACTGATAAGAAACTCTGCAATTAATTGTGATGACCATTCAAAGAAAAACAAACAACAGTGAAAGCTAGAAATGTGTATACCCTAAAAGATTGTAGAGCTACAGGCAGGAAGAAGACATACTTACTGTGAATACCTCCAATGGTACTGGTGGGAGAGAGGGACCAAAGAAGGATGAAACCGACTTTGTCTTTTATTGGCTAACCCACCCTTAACCCTTCCACTTGTGCCAGTGTTTATGTACCAGTTATGTGCGTTATGAAGGAAAAACAACTGAGTCTTTTTGATTTCTCCTTCTTCTTTGAAGGACATTTTCTTGACTGTGTGCTTCAAAGGCATGCGCTTTTTGATTTTGTGTACTCCTCCCACCTCCAAGTGCAATTAGCTATGTGGTTTTTATTGACAGTGTTTGTTTCAAGAGAAATAAAACAGCAAGACTTTGGGAGAAAATGGCTTAATAGAAGTATCCATGGTAGCTGGGAAGGTTTAGCGTAACTCAGCAAAGCAGAGGAAAGAAGAAAAACGGGAATAAATTACAAGCATAGCCCAGAGGAAAGTGACCTTACCCAACATCTAGAAATGTTTGTACTTGGAGTAAGTCAAGGATGCAGGAATTATTACCTAGATTTATACAGCCAGAAGGCTAGCTGTAGACTAAATTATATAATGAAACAATATAACAGACTTCTCTTCTGAGCTCCAGATCCATATATCCAACTGGCAGTTTGCCATCTCAACTTGTATGCTTCATGCAATTGAGACTTGGTTAGTCCAAAGCTAAATAAGCCTTTGAATATTCCTCACAAATTTCCCTCCTAATGTTTCCATTTCCTTTGTTCATGCTAGAAATAACAGCAATCATTCTTAACAATTCTTTCTCTTTACCATTCAGGTTTTATCCCCCACCCCAGTCGAGCCAGTGGTATGTCTATAATATATACTGCAACCATCTTTGGTCACCCTAATCCAGGTCACCATCATTTCCTGCCTAGACTGTAATCACTGTTTCTTAACTCTTCTCCCGTTTACTATTCTTGACCCCTTCCCTCCATTTCCCACATAGCTGCCAGAATTGAATCTTTTTCAAAGTGTAATTTTCATCAGCCTCTCCTGTTTAAAGTCTTTCAGTATATTCCCATTACTTTAGGATGAAACCTAAGCTTCTTATCATGGCCACGAAGGCCCCACCTACTTCTCAAACTTCATTTTCTCATTGTTAGGTTATTAGGCAAAAACACTTAACGTATAATAGATTTATGAAATGGTAACACCCAGATAAAGCCCTGCTTTATTTATGGGACAGACTTCAGTGGTAAGGAACTTATATCCTCTAATTTGTTGACTTTGCATTGTGAATCTCTTGTCTGTGGGCATATCCTGATCTTATTAGTATCCACAGTCAGTTAATGAATAAGGAAAACATAACCCTAAGCTTACTATATGCTTCCCAAACCTCTATTATCTGACCTGTAACCCTAAGTAGAACTGCCAATCCGAGCAACACTAACATGGAAAGGACCCTAATGACTCCAGTATTTTGACCTCAGTACTGACACTGACCTCGTGACAACCTACATTCAATTTGGGTTAAAGCTGACAATTTTGTATATGTATATATCTGTGAACTCAACGCACTGAACTTACTCTGGGAAAACCCAGTCAAGTGCAAAAATAACTTTGCCAAATAGTATAGTCTCAGTAATTTCCCTGATGAGGTCAGGAATACAGTTTGTGGGCAATTCAGCTACACTCACAAAAATTACACTCAAGAAGGCTAACATTCTTTTAATATAGCATCATGATATTATGATGACAATATCTGCGTGTATTTAGTTCTTGCCAAATATGATGTGGAAGAAAATGTTCAAATGGTTTCTCAATCCATAATCTTTTTGGACCGTATTAAAGATATAGTATACCAGGAGGAAAGTTGCCATGAAGTGATTGCTCAGATGAAAACATCTGTGAATGCTTTTTCATGAAGCAGATAGTTGTTTTGGAGGAAAAAAAAAAAAAGTGCTCATTTATTACTCCTAGTTTATTAGCATTTTAATAATATTGAATATAATTTTTTTTCACATTTATTTCTTTGACTTTTTCATAATACTCATTATAACTCAAAACTAAATGCATATATAAACATAGGCTCAAAATTCCAAATTTTACAAACTTGTAATTTCAGATCTCTTAAGACTTTTGTCCTTTCTAGCCGTTAGTCAACAGTCTACATTTTACATATTTTTCTGTAATTTTACTAATTTTAAATCCCCCTGTTATAGGTAATATTAAGTAGCATCCTTTCACAAGAATCCCTTTTACCACTAGTGTTCTGATTCCAAGGCAAAAGAAGAATGCATTACATAAACTTGACAGATGAATATTAATATAGGATTGTCATAAAGTAGGTGAAGGTTCTGGCAAGCTTTTTGTTAAGGAGAATAACATTCCATTCACTCACATAAAATCTACAAGGAAGGACAATTCAGCATAGTCCAGCCTCAACTCAGTAAAGACACGACTTGACCCATTAAAATTATTCCACTTTGACATGTGGGTGAGTCAGATATCTTTTACTCTAAGAAAAACAAATGAGCTTTGAAAAAGATTCTACCTAATGACAACAAACTATTCCAACAAGACTATATTCAGCATCACTTTATAGAAGCTTCGGCTTGCATCTGTACATCCCAATCCTGGCCTAGAGCTAAGACTGTCAACAAGAATAGGAGACTTCACTTTGTTTTTTAGCCTTTGATTTAAAAAATCACACATACGATTTGCTGCAGGCAGAATAACACTTGCAGAAGAGACATCAGGTAAAAGAACTCCGCGCTTCACTGGCAGCTCGGCTGTCCAGGGCTGATGAGTTGGTGATCAGGGTATAGAGTGTTGAGCTGCAAGTCATGATTCGGAGGGCTTTCACTTTTCTCTCCCTCTTCCTTTACCCCATTTATCCTTTTAGCATACCGTCGATAGTAGCAAGATTTTGTTTCGTTTTGTCCTTTTGTTAGAAGGCTCCATTTGTTTCTTCTTTTAAAAAAAGTGCATTTAGACTGAGGTTTGCAGGTTGAGATCTTATACAAATGTATGAACCCAGACAGTGAAATATACTTAGGTTTTTTTTATGATTATTATTTTTTAGTTAAACATGCATATGGTTTATAAAGTAGTTCACATGTTGTGTTATGGATGTTCCTCTGCTCCCAGCATCAGTTCAGGTCATATTATGGATCCAGTTGAGGAAAACTATACCTTATCCCCAAAGGCACATGTTCTGAGGACAAACAATGGATGGCTCTTGTGAACACACATTGAGGACAAATGTTTTTAAATTTCATTTAGTAAGGATCCTGGTGGCTCAGACAGTAAAGAATCTGCCTGCAATGCAGGAGACTCAGATTGAATTCATAGGTTGTGAAGATCCCCTGGAGAAGGGCATGGCAACCCATTCCAGTATTCTTGCCTGGAGAATTCCATGGACAGAGCCCGGTGGGTTACAGTCCATGGAGTAGCAAAGAGTTGGACACGACTGAGTGACTAACACTTTTACTTTCGCTAGTTAAATTGTGTTTTCTGTTAAGATGACTTTTTAACAGTTTTTTTTTTTTTCCTCCCTTTTGAGAGTGACTCATTCTCTAACGGATTTTTTTTTTTTTTTAAATTAGAGGGATTTCTTATTTGGGTGCCATTTCTCGCTTGCTTTCTTTAAAGCTCACAATGCTGAGCCTTTGCTCTTATTATTGTATAAAAATATTTACTTCATTTGCATGTATAGCATTCATATAAAATGAAACTATTAACTTATAAGTGTACTTGAGAAAGAATGTAGCTGTGCCTATTGTTCGCACTGCTTGTAATGTCCTTTTCTTTTTTATGTATACTTTCTGGATCAGTCACTTTAATGTTGTGCCGCTCAGCTGATAGTAATTCTTCACCTGAATATATTCAGTTCGAGGAAATTGCAAGGTGCTTATATTCATACTTGGGCCTATTCGCATATCAACTTTCAAGAGTAAATTTTTACTTGGCCTTTCTTAAAGCAAGGATGTTAAGAAGTGCTCAGTTGCTTTGTCGGTGGGTAAAATTAATAGAAATATTTAATTCAGAGAAAAAAATTACTCCACTTGCTGGGAAAAAATTTTTATTTACATAAGATTACACATTCTGCCCATGGTCTAGAGAATGTCACCAAAGTACTGTGAATTTTTTTTTCAATGCATATCAGTTCTCTTATGTCCTATGTAATTGAATAGTCTTTCCATATAAAATCTCACTTAAAACATTTATCTTTTCACTTCCTTTTCTTCAAATTATGAATTGGAGCAAATCTATCATTTCAGATGTTTTAAACGACCATCAGGCTACTCTCATTATATTTGTTTGAAGCCAGAAAAGAAGTATTATATGTATATTTTTTAACTGATATAAGTACATAAATAAGATTTTTGGGGAAAGTTTCTCCCTACATATAACTCAAGAGAGCGTACTGAACTTAAAAGATTATTCATGGAATACAAGGAAGAGAACTATAATAACAAACCTGATAGCTATAATTTAATTTTTTGGTGTTGTAATTCAGATTTAGTAATTTAGTAGCAGATGTAAAAAATGAAATAAGAGAAAAAAGTTAAAGTGCCACCCTACTGACTAGTCAGTCATTGACAATGCCTGTAATGGGAATTTACTCAGCTAAAAAGTGTTTGCACTGTCATTAAAGACTCCTTAATTTATATTAGTGAACTAATATAATGACAAGCACAAAAATGGACCCTGAGGCGAGGGCTACATAGTAGAGAATCATTTCTAACTCATTTTGGTATTTAAATGTTCTTGGAACTCCAACCGCCCTATATCTCCTTACCACCTACAGTCGGAAAAAATATATATATATATAATTAGATTTAATAATTATATATATATATATATAAATGTTATGTGTGTGTGTGTATTTCCCTCTCTCTCACATACATGCATGAAAGCATGCACAAACCCTGAAGACATATTGGAAGTAATGTAAGCTAGGGCCTAATTGATTGCATTATCAATATTGCCTCCTCTTAAGATTGCTGCAAATGTATTCACGGCAAATAATCAGGCACGTAGACACATGTTAATTCTTTTTAATATTAAAAAAAACTCTTATGTATTAGGCAATTCTAGAAAAGCAAAGTAACTAAATTGTAAGTTTCTCAAGAGAAATATGGATGCACAGATTTTATGCACAAATTTTTTGGCCCCACAGACTGAAGCACAAATTTTTTGACCCCATGGACTGAAGCAAGCCAGGCTTCTCTGTCCCTCAAAAACTCCCAAAGTTTGCTCAAACTCATGTCCATCGATTTGGTTATGCCATCCAACCATCTCAACCTCTGCCGTCCCCTTCTCCTCCCGCCTTCAATCTTTCCCAGCATCAGGGTCTTTTCCAGTGAGTCCAATGGCATCAAATGGCCAAAGTTTTAGAGCTTCAGCTTCAGCATCAGTCCTTCCAAAGAATATTCAGGACTGATTTCCTTTATGATCGACTGGCTGGATCTCCTTGCAATCCAAGGGACTCTCAAGAGTCTTCTCCAACACCACAGTTCAAAAGCATNTTCCAGTGAGTCCAATGGCATCAAATGGCCAAAGTTTTAGAGCTTCAGCTTCAGCATCAGTCCTTCCAAAGAATATTCAGGACTGATTTCCTTTATGATCGACTGGCTGGATCTCCTTGCAATCCAAGGGACTCTCAAGAGTCTTCTCCAACACCACAGTTCAAAAGCATTAATTCTTTCGTGCTCAGCTTTCTTTGTAGTCCAACTCTCATATCCATACATGACTACTGGAAAAACCATAACTTTGACTAGATGGACGTTTGTTGGCAAAGTAGTGTCTCTGCTTTTTATTATACTGTCTAGGTTGATCATAGCTTTTCTTCCTGGGAGCATTTATGTTTTAATTTCATAGCTGCAGTCACCATCCACAGTGATTTTGGAGCCCAAGAAAATAAAATCAGTCACTGCTTCCACCTTTTCCCCTTCTATTTGCATGAAGTGATGGGACTGTATGTTGTGATCTTGTTTCTTGAATGCTGAATTTTAAGCCAGCTTTTTCACTCTCCTCTTTCATCTCAAGAGCTTCTTTAGTTCCTTTTCATTTTCTGCTATTAGAATGGTATCATCTGCATATCTGAGGTTGTTGATATTTCTCCCAGCAGTCTTTATTCTACCTTGTGATTCATACAGCTTGGCATTTCGCATGACATACTCTGCATATAAGTTAAATAAGCAGGGTGACAATATACAGCCTTGACGTACTCCTTTCCCAATTTCAAATCAGTCAGTTGCTCCACATCTGTTTCTAACTATTGCTTCCTGACCTGCATACAAGTTCCTCAGGAGACAGGTAAGATAGTCTAGTACTCCCATGTCTTTAAGAATTTTCCACAGTTCGTTGTGATCCACACAGTCAAAGGCTTTGGTGTAGTCAATAAAGCAGAATTAGATGTTTTTCTGGAACTTTCTCCTTGAGTCACTGAATGTTGGCAATTTGATCTCTGGTTCCTCTGCCTTGTCTAAATTCAGAGTGTACATCTGGAAGTTCTCAGTTCACGCACTGCTAAAGCTTAGCTTGAAGGATTTTGAGTATAAATGAGCACAGTTGTATGGTAGTTTTGAACATTCATTGTCATTGCACTTCTTTGGGATTAGAATGAAAACTGACCTTTTCTAGTCCTGTGGAAACTGCTGAGTTTTCCAAATTTGCTGACATGACTGTAGCACTTGAACACCATCTTTTACGATTTTAAATAACTCAGCTGGAATTTCATCACCTCCACTAACTTTGTTTCTAGTAATGCTTCCTAAGGCCCACTTGGCTTCGTACTCCAGGATGTCTGGCTCTAGGTGAGTGATCACACCATCATGGTTATCTGTGACATTAAGATCTTTTTTGTCCTTCTGTGCATCCTTGCCAATTCTTCCTAATCTCTTCTGCTTCTGTTAGGTCCTTACCATTTCTGTCCTTTATCGTGCCCATCCTTGTTCCCTACTTCAAATTTTCTTGCCGAGATCTCTAATCCATCTGATTGTGTTGTTTTCCCTCTATTTCTTTGCATTGTTCATTGAAGAAGCATTCTTATCTCTCCTTAGGGTTCCCTTATAGCTCAGTTGGTAAAGAATCTGCCTGCAATGCAGGAGACCCTGGTTTGATTCCTGGGTCAGGAAGATCCACTGGAGAAGGGAAAGGCTACCCACTCCAGTATCCTGGCCTGAGAATTCCATGGACTGTATAGTCCCTGGGGTCCCAAAGGGTCAGACATGACTGAGCAACTTTCACTTTCACTTTCTTTCTTAACTCTCCTTGGCTATTCTCTGGAACTCTGCATTCAGTTGGGTATGTCTTTGCCTTTATCCCTTGCCTTTCACTTGTTTTCATGCCTCAGTTCAGTTCAGTTCAGTTCAGTCGCTCAGTCGTGTCCGACTCTTTGCGACCCCATGAATCGCAGCACGCCAGGCCTCCCTGTCCATCACCATCTCCCGGAGTTCACTCAGACTCACGTCCATCGAGTCCGTGATGCCATCCAGCCATCTCATCCTCGGTCGTCCCCTTCTCCTCCTGCCCCCAATCCCTCCCAGCATCAGAGTCTTTTCCAATGAGTCAACTCTTTGCATGAGGTGGCCAAAGTACTGGAGTTTCAGCTTTAGCATCATTCCTTCCAAAGAAATCCCAGGGTTGATCTCCTTCAGAATGGACTGGTTGGATCTCCTTGCAGTCCAAGGGACTCTCAAGAGTCTTCTCCAACACCACAGTTCAAAAGCATCGATTCTTCGGCGCTCAGCTTTCTTCACAGTCCAACTTTCACATCCATACATGACCACAGGAAAAACCATAGCCTTGACTAGGCGGACCTTAGTCGGCAAAGTAATGTCTCTGCTTTTGAATATACTATCCAGGTTGGTCATAACTTTTCTTCCAAGGAGTAAGCGTCTTTTAATTTCATGGCTGCAGTCACCATCTGCAGTGATTTTGGAGCCCCAAAAAATAAAGTCTGACACTGTTTCCACTGTTTCCCCATCTATTTCCCATGAAGTGATGGGACCGGATGCCATGATCTTCGTTGTCTGAATGTTGAGCTTTAAGCCAACTTTTTCGCTCTCCTCTTTCAGTTTCATCAAGAGACTTTTTAGTTCCTCTTCACTTTCTGCCATAAGGGTGGTATCATGTGCATATCTGAGATTATTGATATTTCTCCCAGCAGTCTTGATTTCAGCTTGTGCATCTTCCAGCCCAGGGTTTCTCATGATGTACTCTGCATATAAGTTAAGTAAGCAGGGTGACAATATACAGCCTTGATGTACTCCTTTTCCTATTTGGAACCAGTCTGTTGTTCCATGTCCAGTTCTAACTGTTGCTTCCTGACCTGCATACAGATTTCTCAAGAGGCAGGTCAGGTGGTCTGGTATTCCCATCTCTTTCAGAATTTTCCACAGTTTATTGTAATCTACACAGTCGAAGACTTTGGCATAGATAATATTTAACACATAGTAAATACTCAATAAATGTTAGTTATTGATTAGGAGCATACGTGATTACTAACCCTTTTACGTTAGGAGGACTAGTTGAAGGAACTGGATGTTTTTAACCTTGGCAGATTAAGAAGATGCAAGGGACATCTTTCCCATAAAATAGGAAATATACTTAAGCAATGTTGCTTTAAGGCAAAATGAGGACTAATGGATAAGAAGACTTCAAGTATGCTGATTTTGATTATTAGCAAGTAGAGTTTTTCTAATTATATCAACTGTCAAAAAGGAAATAAGGCATTCAGGGATAGAGTGAATCCTCTTGGCATCCCTTCTGTGCCGAGGCCCTCTCTCCAATCCGGGGCCACTTTTCTTGCTCCTCAGCCAGACCTGGAAGTTCACATCTCTTGAAACAGAATTTCACCAATGAGAGGATAAGAAATGAGAAGGAGCACCAAGTCAACCTTTCACCTCCTTTAACCAACTCTTTCACATTGAAGTTGCTTTATTTGTCTTATGCAGAGGCCAAGACTGACTTCATGATTGGGGGGCCCAGTGCAAAATGAAATTGCAAAGCCTAGTTTGAAAAATTACTAAGAAGTTCAAAGTGCTGACAGTAAAACCTTAAACAAAGAACAGGGCACTTTTAAGCATGGGGCCCCATGTGACTTCATGGTTCACATACCCATTAAGTGGCCCTTCTGGAGACAACCTGAGACACTAAGCAAGCAGCTGTATTTTCTGTAAAGGTATAGCCAGTTCAGCAACATCGTCTCTTGTATTTGCTTTCTTCTCTTTTCCTTCATGCCTGTTTTAATGGGATTTAACTCTACCACCGATAAAGCTGTTACATGCAGGCTTTGTCATAGGCTTTGTTTTCTGGGAATGGAGACTGTCTGTCTATTTATTTATTTAGTGAATTTTGTTGAACTTTAGTTGATTTACAGTGTTGTGTTGATTTCTGCAGTACAGCAAAGTGGATTCATGCCTGCATGCTAAGTCGCTTCAGTCGTGTCCAGCTCTTTGTGACCCTGTAGACTGTAACCTGCCAGGCTCCTCTGTCCATGGGATTCTCCAGGCAAGAATACTGGAGTGGGCTGCCATTTCCTTCTTCAGGGAATCTTCCTAACCCAGGGATCAAACTCGCATCTCTTATCTCTCCTACACTGACAGCAGAGTTCTTTTCTACTAACGCCAGCTGGAAAGCCCCGTGAAGCAAAGTGATTGTTATACATATATTATTTTCCATTATGGTTTGTCACAGGATATTGAATATAGTTCCTTGTACTATACAGTAGGACCTTATTGTTTACCCATTCTATGTGTAATAGTTTACATCTGCTGATCCCAAACTCCCAGTCCTCACCATCCCCGTTCTCTCTCCCCTCTAAACACGTGTGTTCTCTATGTCTGTGAGTCTGTTTCTATTTTGGAAGGCTAACAATGATGCTGTGTAATCTGAGCTTTTCAACCTTGAGGGGACTGTTCCATATCTCCTTTAATATCACTTCCAACTCTCAGATACCATAATTCCAACAATTTAAAGAGATATATTTTATATAATGGTATTTTTTCTTTAATGCAGCTATAAATTTGCAGGTGTGCTAAAATTCTCGGATTCTCACATCTCTAGTATTTTATTTTCTTTTGTTTCAGCATAATATTAATAGTTTATTACAGGGGGAGGACAGAGAAGCTTAGGAAAAGGTATCCCTTACTTCTCTTCCTTATCTCAGTTTTTCACTTTCCCCTTTATTTAAGCATATCCTGCAACCCTGCCTCCTCTGTATATTAGATAGACTTCAACTTCCTACTTCCTTTTCATTTAATAATTAATATTCTAACTTCTGATTACTTTTGTTGTATCTAACTTCTACATACACATCCATTTGCAGATGTAGTCATACATTTAAATCCAATTCAAAACTCATTGAAGTAAACATATTCATTCAACAAACATTCATTGGGTACAGTATATGATAAGTACTGAGGGAAAAGCAAAGTGTTAGTTAGGGATCTTACTATTAAGTAGCATGACAGTTTAGAGCAGAGACTCTGTGTTTATGTACACAAACAACAAAACTCTCACTTAAAACAAAAGATGATATGTGGAAGATCACTTAAACAAATAGAAGTGTCTATAAATGTTAGAGAATTTGGACTAGAGCTCTAGAGGGATTTATAGAGGTCTAAGGATTTGACATGTGAAATTGAGGCAGATAGATGTCTAGAAAATATTGTTTTATTCAGAATTCAACTTTAGGGTAAAAGCAATTTCACTGAATTAAAAATAATGTCTCTTGTTATTTGAGTTATCTATACGTTTGTGTGTATAGCAACTTGATTAGGCTGTTTCTTTATTGAACAATCAGAATAATCCTCAGATCATCCCCTTTTTACTATTGGGATTACCATTGTGACATAAACTTTGCTTCTGGGCACATTGTTTATTGCAGAAAGTTATCATGAGTTTATTTCTTCCATGTAGCCTAAATGACATAAACAACTTGTCAATTTCATATCTTCAGCTTTCCATCAAGTGAGTGGGAATGGAGAGCCTTTTGAATAATTAGCAAGACTCTCCTGGAAAAACTGAAGTGGAAAAATTCAGCTTTAAACTCAGAGAGAATGGTTTCCTTCACAGTAAATTCATCCTTTAAATAAAGCAAGCAATGATTACTGAGCCGTTAGCACAATTTTGGCAGGGCAAAACTCTTTGACTTCTCCAATAAGGAATAATCTCCAAGTTTGTCAGATTTAAACAACTGGAACTAAATTGGACCTAGCTATTTGTACTGACAGATTAATAGGAAAAAAATAATTTGTCTTTAGTGTTGATATTTGATTTTCACTCTCTTGAACTTCCAAGTATATTTAAGCCATTTCTCCTCATTGAGTTATATAGGTGTGTATGTCAGCATGATGAATTTATATCAAAAGACTGGCTGAAATTTGCCAGGGGGTTGATTTTTGTCAGTCTCTTGAATTATTCATTGTAATTCTAATAGGCCTCTGAATGAGACTGCAATTTACTTAAAAAAAAAAAAGAATTGTAATATTATTCTATTTCTGTTTCATGGTCCTTTAATGAAAAGAACTGT
>SJYX01021569.1:455070-474659 GCA_006410675.1 Oreotragus oreotragus | reverse complement strand
CCCCCCAAAAGCCCCTCACTAGTTGTGTCTGATCAGATAAATATGAAAATGATTTGCACTCCAAGAACTCTCCCATAGTGAACTGTATGCAGATATGCTAGGGCTGGGTGGAAGGAGAACCAGAGTTTAAAATTTGAAGTGATCAGCTAAACATTATAGGCCTTATTATATTTACAAACAGGGTTTTTTTATCACTAAACTTTATTTTGTTCAGTGAGTCCTGAATCCTGTGTTATAAAATTAAATAGCTTAAATTCATATTTCATGTTGAAAATAATTAATTGGTTATAGGCATCGAGAGGCCATGCTGCTGCTGCTGCTGCTAAGACACTTCAGTCGTGTCCGACTCTGTGTGACCCCATAGACGGCAGCCCACCAGGCTCCCCCATCCCTGGGATTCTCCAGGCAAGAACACTGGAGTGGGTTGCCATTTCCTTCTCCAATGCAGGAAAGAGAAAAGTGAAAGTGAAGTCGCTCAGTCTGTCCGACTGTTAGCGACCCCATGGACTACAGCCCGAGAGGCCATATGATGGGCATATATGTTAGGTTATTTAACATATCTGCCTGTATATGCAGATATCAGTACATAGTTGACACAGACAATTTGCCCTCTGCTCTCCCTTTTGTACACAAAAGATTGTATCTCCCTTTTGCCCATAGGTTTATTATCATTCTTTTAATGCCTGAATGTGCCTTGTGAACAAAGCATTAGGTCTGTGACCTAATGTAGACCTTTAATTTCAGAACATATAAGTTTATAAACAAAATGAACAATATACTCATAAGATAATATGAGTATGATAAATGCAATATAAAATGGAAAAATTGCTCTGTAAAATAAATCCCAGTACATTCATAAAGACTTCCAGTCTGTATAGTGTTCACACCCATCATCTTGACCACTTCTGACTTCAGACCACTTCTGACTGAAAACTTGGGGGAAGGATTCATGGAGAGTTATACCAGCAAAGTTAGCAACAAAGACTCAATCTGTAAAGATCCAAAATGTGTCAAAAGAATATCAAATACACATTTGGCTCAGAGTAGTGAAAATTAGTTGTAATTCCTAGTTGTAGGAAAATGAGTAAAAACTCAAATTCCAAAAAATCAAGAATGCTTGTCTGAAGAGGTTGAACAGTATTTGGTGGGTTGTAAAGACCTGATGCTGGGGGGAATTGGAGGCAGGAGGAGAAGGGGATGACTGAGGATGAGATGGCTGGATGGCATCACCGACTCGATGGACTTGAGTTTGGATGAACTCCGGGAGTTGGTGATGGACAGGGAGGCCTGGCGTGCTGCGATTCATGGGGTCGCAAAGAGTCGGACACGACTGAGCGACTGAACTGAACTGAACGAGCTGAAAGACAAATACNCTGATGCTGGGAGGGATTGGGGGCAGGAGGAGAAGGGGACTACAGGGGATGAGATGGCTGGGTGGCATCACCGACTTGATGGACATGAATTTGAGTGACCTCCGGGAGTTGGTGACGGATAGGGAGGCCTGGCGTGCTGCAGTTTATGGGGTCGCAAAGAGTCAGACAGGACTGAGCAACTGAACTGAACTGAGAGACTACAGAGAGAGAAATCCAAAGACTAAGGTCTGGGCTACTCCACCAATGAGAAATTAAGATTAGAAGTTTAACAAAGGAGTTGGAAAAAATAAGAGATACAGCTAGCCTGTCAGGAGATAACCAGAAAACTGTACTAGCCTGGAAGCCAAATAAGGAACTTGTTTGAAGATGGATCCTGTTACTGGACCCATTTGTTCTATGCATTGACTGAAAAAGTCTTGTTGTGACTTCATTTAATTAACATTTGTTAAGTAGGGCCCCAGGCCAGTTCAACAAAAGACTACCAGGAAAGTTTCTTTCTCTGCGGATCCCAAGGAATTTCACAGCAGGGTCACAAGGGGTAGGTTAAAGCGGTGCAGGCAGAGGGAGAGTGCAGGACGTGGGGCAGGCCTTTATTAGGGGCCTCGGGTGGAATGCCTTGAGGTTCCTGGGCTAAGGTCATTTGTCAATTCAAAAAGAGTATGTGGGCGGGGGGGAGGATTGGTAAGCTCTTTAGGGATCTTATCTAGTGACACACTAGAGGAAGGCCCTAGGAGGTGGGAAGAGACTTGCTTGCGTGGGCTCCAGGGGACATCGTTTCAGGAACTTATATTTGACTGTGACTCTGCAGGCTGTTATTCAGGAGGGACTACTGTTACCAAAGCACGTTTGGGTCTGCTCTGCCAGCAGGTAGCAAAGCCAATTTACTGAAGTACGGCATTTATTTTAGGCTGTAAGCAAGGAATACAAGTGGCTCTTGCTCAGAAGACCCAAATTGCCAGATGATTTGCAGCGAAAGGCTTTTAAAAGCAACACTTGTGGTGAGGGTTGCAAGGGACATGACTTTCTTCTGGTGGTGAGATAACAGGGGTGGTGTTTCAGGATCTTAACCATCAGCCTTCTGGTTCCAACCAGTCTGCGGTCTTATGTGTGCTTGGGGTCAGCATGTAGCTGCCATCCTCCACCTGGCATGTCGGGGGAGGGGGTGCTGTAGATCTATCCCTTGAGGAGGGACTGCGACTCTGTTTTAGTCACTAAACTATTCTTTCTTTTTGTTGTTGTTCCTTTGTAAATTAATTCATTTATTTTAATTGGAGGCTAATTACAATATTGTGGGGCGTTTTGCCGTACACTGACATGAATCAGCCATGAGTGTACATGTGTCCCCCCCATCCTGAGCCCCCCTTTCACCTCCCTCCCCATCCCATCCCTCTGGGTGTTTCTTGATGCTTTCCCTTTGTTTCTGCCTGAGTCTGATCTTTAGAACTCTGGGGAGGTCCAGGAGACAAAAGTCGTTTTCAACAAACAAGAAACCAAGAACAGAGAGGGGTTTTTACCTGGGAGGGTTCCTCACGGTCCTGCTTAGTTTCAGTTCCCCCTTTTCTTTGATACTCCTCAGTCCTGAGGGGGCCGGGTGATAGGACTAGAAAGGGAATAAAGTTTTAGGAAAGAGGTTAATCATAAACTCTGGAGGGGGGCTTGCTTTCAGAGGGACACGGTTTCACTAGTGTCAGTTCAAGGCCCCTGCATGCCACGTGGTTATATTTAATGGATGCTGAAATGGCAACCCACTCCAGTGCTCTTGCCTGGAGAATCCCAGGGATGGGGCAGCCGGGTGGGCTGCCGTCTATGGGGTCACACAGAGTCGGACACGACTGAAGCAACTTAGCAGCAGCAGCATGCAGTAGTTTAGCTAAACTCTGACCAGTATTATGTGCAAGTCATTGAACTCAGCAGAGAGGAACTAGTGGCTTCAGTTCAGTTCAGTCACTCAGTCGTGTCCGACTCTCTGCGACCCCATGAATTGCAGCACGCTAAGCCTCCCTGTCCATCCCCAACTCCCAGAGTTTACCCAAACTCAAGTCTATCGAGTCGGTGATGCCATCCAACCATCTCATCCCCTGTCGTCCCCTTGTCCTCCTGCTCACAATCCCTCCCAGCATCAGAGTCTTTTCCAATGAGAGTTCTTCGCATGAGTTGCCCAAAGTATTGGAGTTTCAGCTTTAGCATCATTCCATCCAAAAAACACCCAGGACTGATCTCCTTTAGAATGGACTGGTTAGATCTCCTTGCAGTCCAAGGGACTCTCAAGAGTCTTCTCCAACACCACAGTTCAAAAGCATCAATTCTTTGGCACTCAGCCTTCTTCACAGTCCAACTCTCACATCCATACATGACCACAGGAAAAACCATAGCCTTGACTAGACGGACCTTAGTCGGCAAAGTAATGTCTCTGCTTTTGAATATACTATCTAGGTTGGTCATAACTTTTCTTCCAAGGAGTAAGCGTCTTCTAATTTCATGGCTGCAGTCACCATCTGCATTGATTCTGGAGCCCAAAAAAATAAAGTCTGACACTGTTTCCACTGGTTCCCCATCTATTTCCCATGAAGTGATGGGACCAGATTCCATGATCTTCGTTTTCTGAATGTTGAGCTTTAAGCCAACTTTTTCACTCTCCTCTTTCACTTTCATCAAGAGGCTTTTTAGCTCCTCACTTTCTGCCATAAGGGTGGTGTCATCTGCATATCTGAGGTTATTGATATTTCTCCTGGCAATCTTGATTCCAGCTTGTGTTTCTTCCAGTCCAACGTTTCTCATGATGTACTCTGCATAGAAGTTAAATAAGCAGGGTGACAATATACAGCCTTGACGTACTCCTTTTCCTATGGAACCAGTCTGTTGTTCCAAGTCCAGTTCTAACTGTTGCTTCCTGACCTGCATACAGATTTCTCAAGAGGCAGGTCAGGTGGTCTGGTATTCCCATCTCTTCTAGAATTTTCCACAGTTTATTGTGATCCACACAGTCAAAGGCTTTGGCATAGTCAATAAAGCAGAAATAGATGTTTTTCTGGAACTCTCTTGCTTTTTTCCATGATCCAGCAGATGTTGGCAATTTGATCTCTGGTTCCTCTGCCTTTTCAGAACCCTCTAAATATTTTATTGACAAAATTTAGACTCATATCATGCATTTCTTCTTTTACTTCACTGTTTGTTCAGATAGCACACAGAGTTATGTTAGATAACTTTTCTTCTATTGTAGCTGACTATATTTCCAGATCAATCAAAATGTCCCCATTAGGTTATCAGTTAAGCCACAAATAATTGCCATGAGCCATTGATTTCATGTTTTTAGAATCCTCTGCATTAAAGGCTATCAAGTGCTTTGAAAAAGTATTCAGTGGAATATCAATTATCTGGAATTCCAGTAGCATATATCCCTTTGTAAATTGCTCGAATTATACCTGTTTTGTTTAGGGGTTTTTATTTTTGTTTTGTTTTGTTTGTTTTCCAAGAGAGTAGCCTTCTGAAGTTCATTATTATGTGGAGCACCAGCCATGTGCTAGGCATTTCATTAGGCACAGTAACTATACTCTTATCTGCCTTCCTAAACAGTGTTCCAACTCTAATTTAACCTTATCCATATGATCTTGGCCTCTCAGTTCCCGTGAAATGCTTTAGAATTATTTGTCTTGATGATGCAGTATTATATCTGTCCATCCTAACATAGGTCTGAAACTCTATTTCATGTGTTGTTCTAAAAATATCACATTGGGGTTCCTGAGGCCCAGATGATTGCCGTCTTATGTGTGAATATATGTGGGAATGTGTGGATATAGGATTGTATCTTTCTCACCTTTCTCTTTCCTTCAGTCTCTGTACGTGCGTGTGTTTCTCACAGAAATACTCATGCAGAGGCACACAGAACATGCCGTGCATTGCTGAAGGACACCATATTGAAGCAGAAGTGCCCCTTTCCTGCCCCTGCACGTGCACACATCACACATACGTCCCCAGGCCTTTGATGTCATCAGGGCAGTATGGTCAGTCCGGATGCACACACACATCTTAGAGAACTTCCCTGGCCTCCAGGGCTACATTCTCATGGTCCTCCTCACCTTCTACTGTCTAGGAATTCAGGGAGGGTCTGTTGGGCATCCCTGGTGTCTCTTTAGAACAGACTTTACATCTGTCGTCAGTCTATAGCCTAAATTATTGCTCTTTATTTCTGTAAGAGTTATTTGACTATTATTTTTGTTTTAGTTCCTCAGCAATCCAAATCAGTACAGAATAAGAATATCAAGACTGGAGGCCGCCGACAGTCATGGAGATGAAATACACTCAAAACATGCTCTTCTTTCTTGATAGAAAACTGGGCCTAGACAGGAGTGGTGCTTTAATAATCTCAATCTGCCAATGGCATGCAGAATGACAAAGAAATGGTAGGGACTGAAAAGTATCAGTTAAATGGTTAAAAAAAAAAATCAAATATTTCCTATGTGCCAGGCACTATGCTGGGCCTTTCCAGTAGAAAGCTTATGAGACAGACAAGGTCCCTGTTTTTATGTGCTTAAATTTTAGTTGGGTCGGGTTGGGGATTCAGTACTACATAGCATTAAGTGCTACTGGAGGGAAATGTAGCAGTTACATGATCATGGCCAGGGTACTACTTTATGTTGGGAGGGTAGAAAGGACCTTTTTTTCAAGGTGACATTTGAACCAAGACAAAAATCTTGGTTAAAGAATTTGTGGTTGGAAGAAGAACTTGTTCCAAATTATGAAAATGGAAATGAATTTAGTATGTTCAAGGAGTAGAACATACTAAATTCATTTCCATTTTCAAGGCAAACCATTCAATATCACAGTTATCCAAGTCTATGCCCCAACCAGTAATGCTGAAGAAGCTGAAGTTGAACGGTTTTATGAAGACCTACAAGACCTTGTAGAACTAACACTCAAAAAAGATGTCCTTTTCATTATAGGGGACTGGAATGCTAAAGTAGGAAGTCAAGAAACACCTGGAGTAACAGGCAAATTTGGCCTTGGAATACGGAATGAAGCAGGGCAAAGACTAATAGAGTTTTGCCAAGAAAATGCACTGGTCATAGCAAACACCCTCTTCCAGCAATGCAAGAGAAGACTCTGCACATGGATATCACCAGATGGTCAACACAGAAATCAGATTGATTATATTCTTTGCAGCCAAACATGGAGAAGCTCTATACAGACAACAAAAACAAGACCAGGAGCTGACTGTGGCTCAGATCATGAACTCCTTATTTCCAAATTCAGACTTAAATTGAAGAAAGTAGGGAAAACCGCTAGACCATTCAGGTATGACCTAAATCAAATCCCTTATGATTATACAGTGGAAGTGAGAAATAGATTTCAGGGCCTAGATCTGATAGACAGAGTTCCTGATGAACTGTGGAATGAGGTTCGTGACATTGTACAGGAGACAGGGATCAAGACCATCTCCATGGAAAAGAAATGCAAAAAAGCAAAATGGCTGTCTGGAGAAGCCTTACAAATAGCACTGAAAAGAAGAGAGGCGAAAAGCAAAGGAGAAAAGAAAAGATATAAGCATCTGAATGCAGAGTTCCAAAGAATAGCAAGAAGAGATAAGAAAGCCTTCTTCAGCAATCAATGCAAAGAGATAGAGGAAAACAACAGAATGGGAAAGACTAGAGATCTCTTCAAGAGAATTGGAGATACCAAGGGAACATTTCATGCAAAGATGGGCTCGATAAAGGATAGAAATGGTATGGACCTAACAGAAGCAGAAGATATTAAGAAGAGGTGGCAAGAATACACAGAAGAACTGTACAGAAAAGATCTTCACGACCCAGATAATCATGAGGATGTGATCACTAATCTAGAGCCAGACATCTTGGAATGTGAAGTCAAGTGGGCCTTAGAAAGCATCACTAAGAACAAAGCTAGTGGAGGTGATGGAATTCCCGTTGAGCTGTTTCAAATCCTGGAAGATGATGCTGTGAAAGTGCTGCACTCAATATGCCAGCAAATTTGGAAAACTCAGCAGTGGCCACAGGACTGGAAAAGGTCAGTTTTCATTCCAATTCCAAAGAAAGGCAATGCCAAAGAATGCTCAAACTACCGCACAATTGCACTCATCTCACACGCTAGTAAAGTAATGCTCAAAATTCTCCAAGCCAGGCTTCAGCAATATGTGAACCGTGAACTCCCTGATGTTCAAGCTGGTTTTAGAACAGGCAGAGGAACCAGAGATCAAATTGCCAACATCCGCTGGATCATGGAAAAAGCAAGAGAGTTCCAGAAAAACATCTATTTCTGCTTTATTGACTATGCCAAAGCCTTTGACTGTGTGGATCACAATAAACTGTGGAAAATTCTGAAAGAGATGGGAATACCAGACCACCTAACCTGCCTCTTGAGAAATCTGTATGCAGGTCAGGAAGCAACAGTTAGAACTGCACATGGAACAACAGACTGGTTCCAAATAGGAAAAGGAGTACGTCAAGGCTGTATATTGTCTCCCTGCTTATTTAACTTATATGCAGAGTACATCATGAGAAACGCTGGACTGGAAGAAACACAAGCTGGAATCAAGATTGCCGGGAGAAATATCAATAACCTCAGATATGCTGATGACACCACCCTTATGGCAGAAAGTGAGGAGGAGCTAAAAAGCCTCTTGATGAAAGTGAAGGAGGAGAGCGAAAAAGTTGGCTTAAAGCTCAACATTCAGAAAACGAAGATCATGGCATCCGGTCCCATCACTTCATGGGAAATAGATGGGGAAACAGTGGAAACAGTGTCAGACTTTATTTTTTTGGGCTCCAAAATCACTGCAGATGGTGACTGCAGCCATGAAATTAGAAGACGCTTACTCCTTGGAAGAAAAGTTATGACCAACCTGGATAGTATATTCAAAAGCAGAGACATTACTTTGCCGACTAAGGTCCGCCTAGTCAAGGCTATGGTTTTTCCTGTGGTCATGTATGGATGTGAAAGTTGGACTGTGAAGAAAGCTGAGCGCTGAAGAATTGATGCTTTTGAACTGTGATGTTGGAGAAGATTCTTGAGAGTCCCTTGGACTGCAAGGAGATCCAACCAGTCCATTCTGAAGGAGATCAACCCTGGGATTTCTTTCGAAGGAATGATGCTAAAGCTGAAACTGCAGTACTTTGGCCACCTCATGCGAAGAGTTGACTCATTGGAAAAGACTCTGATGCTGGGAGGGATTGGGGGCAGGAGGAGAAGGGGACGACTGAGGATGAGATGGCTGGATGGCATCACGGACTTGATGGACGTGAGTCTGAGTGAACTCTGGGAGATGGTGATGGACAGGGAGGCCTGGCGTGCTGCGATTCATGGGGTCGCAAAGAGTCGGACACGACTGAGTGACTGAACTGAACTGAACTGAAGGAGTAGAAAGGCGGTTGATTTGGTTGCTGTGTGGTTAACAAAGGGGAGATTAGTATAAGATGAAAACTGAGAAACAATCAAGAAACAGATCATGTTGGTCTTGTTCACCAGGATGAGGGTTGGAACATATTATTATTGCTATTACGTTGAGTTTAATAGCCAGTTCTCCGAATAAGTCACTGTCTAGGATGAATCCTAGGTCAGTGCTAGAGATCTCATGGAGAATAAGTCATAGTGTGTGCGTGCCTGTGTACTAAGTCACTTCAGTCGTGTCTGACTCTTTGCAACCCCGTGAACTGTAACCTGCCAGGCTCCTCTGTCCATGGAATTCTCCAGGCAAGAATACTGGGGCAGGTTGCCATTTCCTACTCCAGGGGATCTTCCCAACCCAGGGATCGAACCCATGTCTCTTACATATCCTGCACTGGCAGCTGGGTTCTCTACAACTAGTACCACCTGGGAAGCCCAGAAGTCATAGCTTTTGCCCCCAAAGGAGTCTACAGTATATATACTATATTCTTTTTATTAAAAAAATAAGATTCTTTTGATTCATGCCCACAACTTTGGAAAAACCAGTATTGACTATTTTCTTTTTTGTTTTATACAAGTTAATTGGTCTAATAAGCACTTATTTTGATGATGGACTTGAAATTGCAAGTTTCATCCACTCTAAGTTTAGCCAGTATTATCTTTATGTGCAATGCCTTATAATTAGTGCAATGCCTGTCATCATCCTTACTGGAACACTGTCAGGACATCTGGCACCATATTTAATATAAAGCAGCTATGCCGTCTACCTCCATACAAATGATTCATCGGTGGTTGGCTATGTTGTAACTTCTCCACTTATGTAATTCTCTGCTATAATTTAATTAGTTGAGTGAGAGAAAATGCAAACATTTAGGGAAAAAAAAAAACATAGCACATCAAGTCTTTAGCCTGGTAAAGTATGTCACATCTTAATCTGTGTTATTTCACTAAAGTATCAAACCAAAAGATATTGTAGCTATAGTTTTTACTTTTTTACTCGTGGTAGGAATTTTTTTGATCCATGCACACTTTTAATTGCCAAATCAATTTTGGCTTTACCTTTAAAGAAAAATCACTGCACTTTGCTATATTTGTCAAAAATGACAGGCTAATTCTTTGACTCAAAACAGTATACACGAAATGTGATTTTTGTTGCTTTTCTGAAATATAGCACAGCTTGTTTTTTGAAACCTCCTTTGCTGTGGTTAAGATTCCCATGGCATAGAACAAATTGCTTATTTTGAGGTTGTAAAATATAGCTAATCTACAAGAATAAGCTTTCTAATATCTGCTATCAAACCAAGAAATGATGTGTTGCGCCGGAAACATGCACGTATAAAAGAAATTATTATCTTACACAGAATGCTGCCTCTGGGACTGTGCATGGAGTTGGTTTGTAATATAAATTAACTCTGCAACTATTGATTGTTCCATCTGACTTGGACACATTAAAGCTCTGCAAAGAGGTTCAGAGTTATCAATAATAATGCTGTGTATGAAATGTAATGGGGTGCGTCAGCTGGATCTGAGTGAGATATTGCAGGAAATATTACTCAGCATTACCATCTGTCACCTATTCTTTTTGTATAATATTTTAATCCGTTAAAATGTTTCTTTTTCTTTCTTTTAAAAAGTTAACCTACTTCAATTATAGCAAAAACCCTAAGAGGTAGTCTCTGACCACTGACCTTTGCAGGGTCCTTGTTTTTTTTTTTTTTCTCTTGCCTAATTTTTTTTTTGTCTTGGTGGCCTCATTAAGATGAAGAGTGACAACCCCTAGAAACAGAACATGCCAGGCTCCCGGGTGCACCGCTAACAAGTAGGAAGTCCCAGTAACTTCTTAACGCCACAGACAAGAAATAAATTTGGCCATGAGATAGTTTCTGAAAGTGCTTGTTCTCAGGAGCTGTGATGGAATGAACGTAGGACTTGCTTTCACTAAGTGAAATGGAAAACTCATGTCACAGTGTGTCAGTTCCTGCTTAGTGAATAAGATATTCCCTGGGGTATAAATTAGGTGCTTTACATAAAGAACTCTGTGAGGGCACCTGGACCCCATTGATTTCCTTGTGACCTTAGTGTGTGAAAGAGTATCCCTGTGACTTAAAAGGCTTGCTGTGCAGCCAAACTGTCCAACTTTGCCCCCCCCCACCCCTACCCCCTACCCCTGCGAATAGTATACTCACGTAGGAGGGTCTGGTCAAAGGGGTCTCCTCCCTCTAATAAGAAAGGCAGCTGTTTGTACTCCCTTGCCTTGCTACTCTCAGGCCACTAAATGAAAGGAACTTGCAAGTTGTTTGGAGTCATTTACCAAATGACCCACTGTGGCCTGAAAAAGTAAATGGTGTTAAGTCTGGCAATTTACCCTAATCAGAGTTCCAGTAGGAGATATGCAAGTTCTGATTTCTAGCCAATTTTTAGTGTAGCTCATGGCAGCTCCCTGAGTTATTTTGAGTCACCTACTGTTCTAGTCCTCCCTTCATTATTAATTTGTAAAATGAAACAAATTACTGACCTTTAAATCGTGCTATTATACATGCTTGAGTAATTTCATTTCATTTACAAAGAACTTCATTTTATTTATTTATTATTTACAGTCTACCTTCTTCCAAAACAATGTGCACTGGCTTTTTGAAAACTCTTTCTAATTCCAATCAAGTATTTTTTCAAGGCCTATCCTGAAGATGACTTACGTCATCCAACAGTATTTCACATTTCCTGGGTTATTGTGATATGTTGATTATTATACCATTTCTCTGGTCACCTAAAATGATTGAATTAACAAAATATCATGCCTAGGGCTTAATATCACATCTTTTGAAGTGGTTTGGTCTGTTGGGAAAGAATATCAAACTTAGGTTGCAGTTATGTGCCTACTTCTTCCAATTATGTCACCTTGGGAAAGTTAGTTGCCATTTCTTGGTTCAATTTACTCACATTTAAAAGTAGTGGTTTTTTCTTATGTTCCCAAACCTTAAAGAGTTAGAATAATGAGTGCAGCAAATATCAATAACAGATAAAGTGTTTAAGTTCCATGTTTCTCCCATCGTTAACATCAGGTAGAGTAACCTTGAGCTGAGTTGAAATGATCAAGCACCTCCGTGTACTTAGGCATTGTTCACACTATGGTGGCGGGGGTAGGGTGCGGACCAAGGACACAACAAGCGTGATAAATTCCTGATGAAATCAGTGGCACAAGAAAGATATTCAAAAGTGTTGTAACTAGCAAGAAGTGGAACAGTGACCTCTGATGGGGAGTAGGTGAAAAATGATGATAAAACAAGATATATATGGAAAATTCCTTCAAAAACTCTTGGTAGACACTAAGACACAATAGTGCTATCATTGTCATTTATTTGCTTTCACAAACATTTATGTAATATTTGTTCTATGCCAGATACTGTCCTAAATGTTTTACAGTTCAGTTCAGTCGCTCAGTCATGTCCGACTCTTTGCAATCCCATGAATCACAGCATGCCAGGCCTCCCAGTCCATCACCATCTCCCGGAGTTCATTCAAACTCACGTTCATCGAGTCGGTGATGCCATCCAGCCATCTCATCCTTTGTCGTCCCCTTCTCCTCCTGCCCCCAATCCCTCCCAGCATCAGAGTCTTTTCCAATGAGTCAGCTCTTCGCATGATGTGGCCAAAGTACTGGAGATTCAGCTTTAGCATCAGTCCTTCCAAAGAACACCCAGGGCTGATCTCCTTCAGAATGGATTGGTTGTATCTCCTTGCATTCTAAGGGACTCTCAGAAGTCTTCTCCAACACCACAGTTGAAAAGCATCAATTCTTCGGCACTCAGCCTTCTTCAGAGTCCAACTCTCACATCCATACATGACCACAGGAAAAACCATAGCCTTGACTAGACGGACCTTTGTTGGTAATGTCATGTCCCTGCTTTTGAATATGCTATCTAGGTTGGTCATAACTTTTCTTCCAAGGAGTAAGCATCTTTTAATTTCAAGGCTGCAGTCACCATCTGCAGTGATTTTGGAGCCCAGAAAAATAAAGTCTGACACTGTTTCCGCTGTTTCCCCATCTATTTGCCATGAAATGATGGAACCAGATCCCATGATCTTCGTTTTCTGAATGTTGAGCTTTAAGCCAACTTTTTCACTCTCCTCTTTCACTTTCATCAAGAGGCTTTTTTGTTCCTCTTCACTTTTCTGCCATAAGGGTGGTGTCATCTGCGTATCTGAGGTTATTGATATTTTTCCCAGCAATCTTGATTCCAGCTTGTGCTTCTTCCAGCTCAGCGTTTCTCATGATGTATTCTGCATATAAGTTAAATAAGCAGGGTACAATATACAGCCTTGACGTACTCCTTTTCCTATTTGGAACCAGTCTGTTGTTCCATGTCCAGTTCTAACTGTTGCTTCCTGACCTGCATACAGATTTCTCACGAAGCAGGTCAGGTGGTCTGGTATTCGTGTCTCTTTCAGAATTTTCCACAGTTTATTGTGATCCACACAGTCAAAGGCTTTGGCGTAACCAATAAAGCAGAAGCAGATGTTTTTCTGGAACTTTCTTGCTTTTTCCATGATCCAGTGGATATTGGCAATTTGATCTCTGGTTCCTCTGCCTGTTCTAAAACCAGCTTGAACATCAGGAAGCTCACGGTTCACGTATTGCTGAAGCCTGGCTTGGAAAATTTTGAGCATGACTTTACTAGCATGTGAGATGAGTGCAATTGTGCAGTAGTTTGAGCATTCTTTGGCATTGCCGTGATAACTCATTTAATCCTGATAATTACCACAGTGAAGTAGATGCTATTAACTTCATTTTACATTATGATAAAATTGGTACAGAGGGGCTAAGTTTCCCTAGGTTACATAGCTACTGTCTAGCTGGCAGAGCTAATTTTGAACCCGAGTGAAATTCTCTGGAAGTTGCACCCTTAACTAGGTTTGCTATAATGTGTCCCCATCAACTTCTAGATTCAGAAGTTGACACCTTTGCTTGAGTCCAGTGCTAGAATCTACCCTTTTATGACATCGTGACATGTGGCCATTTTGATTTCTATTTGAGGACCTAGAGAAATGACAAGGTGCTAAATAAGTACCCCTTGAAATAGCTAGCTACATTTCTGAAAAGCTGTGAATACTAGAGGGTTCTTAATTTGAGCCGAACTCTGCTTTTCCTATAACCTCCAGTCACTGATCCTGTATCTGCATTCTGATACCACACAGATTAATTCTACACCTCCGTCCACATGATGACTGTATAGGAAAGTATATGAAAAATTCCCAGTGCCTCCTGTTTGAATTATGCATAGTCTTTTCCATTTATTGGGCAACTAAATCTGAAAAATAAAGTTGTATTTGGGAGTAGTTAGCAGATTCCATTATTTAATTGAGCACTTATTTATGGAGTTCCTACTGTGTGCAAAATATTCCACTAGGTGCTACCACTTGGGGAGACAGTGAATAGCAAGGTAATTTCTCTGCACTGAGCTATTCAGTTCCTATAGATGTTGTAATTGTTATATAAGATACAAACTGAAGAATAGACCTGTTGTTTGCAGTAATTGAAGTAAGGCTTTAAATAAGTAGTGGCTTGCTAAATGCACTTGTATGCATGCCTTAATTATCCTGCTGGATTACAGACCTATGGTCAGAGAATGCTAATCCAGTTTTGTATTCCCCACAGCTCCCAGCACCAAGCCTTGTGTGCAGCAAATGAACAATAAATATTTTTGAATGAATGAGTGAGTGAATGAATGAGAGAAATACAATATTTATTAATGCTGTGCTTCAGATCATTGTTCTTGTGAATTTCACATGGGATAATCCCAATAAGGAAAACAGTTTTACTTTGCCATTTGGATTCCTTTAAAATTTTTATTTTGCCAAGTTAAATAATAGCACTAAAGAAACAAATTTCCCCAGGAGAAATGTCTGTGTGAGATGTTTGAAAGACTGCAAGGTGATTCAGTGGCCAAAAGTATAGAACTTTAATAGTATTGATCAGTGCTCAGCGCTCTTTGAAAAGATTCACTGTTATCATCTGAGATGCTCCCTGCTACCATGTAAGCCCAGTAGAGGCATTTTCTAGGTTACCATTTTCGTGTGCTCCTTTAGTGCATATTGTACTGGCTAATACTGTTATCATAGTGGAAAATTCCATAAAAACTTGAAATCTGTACTCTGACCATTCAATTGGCATTTGTATAGTGCATCATACAGTCAAACTGTCAAGTTCAGATCAGATTTTAACCCCAGTACATTATTGTTTGCTCTGTTTTCTGAGGATGATGGGCTGTGAATGGATATATTTGTTGCTGTTGAGTTTCCCAGTCATATCCGACTCTTTGCAACACCATGGACTGCAGCATGGCAGGCCTCCCTGTCCCTCACCATCTCCCGGAGTTTGCCCAAGTTCTTTGCATTGGTGATGCCATCCAGCCATCTCATTCTCTGACACCCTCTTTTCCTCCTGCTGTCAATCTTTCCCACCATCAGGGACTTTTCCAGTGAGTGTTCTGTTCACATCAGATGACCAAAATCCTGGAGCTTCAGCTTCAACATCAGTCCTTCTAATGAATATTCAGGGTTGATTTCTCTTAAGATTGACTGGTTTGATCTCCTTGCTTTCCAAGGGACTTTCAGGAGTCTTCTCTAGCACCACAGTTGGAAGGAGTCAATTCTTTGGCATTCTGCCTTCTTTACGGATATATGGATATATACATTTTTTTCCCCATTCTATAGCCTGTGAAAAGTTGTATGAGTGGCAGGGTACTGTAGTACAATGATGCATGTCCATGATAAAACCTTCAAGTGCCTATTTGCAAACAAATATTATTATCCTTTCTGCTGTCTCACTTGGCATAACCTTAACATCATGCCTTTATTAGTGTTACCTTACTGATAATTAACTGATAGAGAAATTTAATGTAAGCCAGAAAGAAAAACACCAATGCAGTATACTAACACATATATATGGAATTTAGAAAGATGGTAACAATAACCCTGTATGCGAGACAGCAAAAGAAACACAAATGTATAGAACAGTCTTTTAGACTCTGTGGGAGAGGGAGAGGGTGGGATGATTTGGGAGAATGGTATTGAAACATGTATAATATCATATAAGAAACGAATGCCAGTCTAGGTTTGATGCAGGATACAGGATGCTTGGGACTGGTGCACTGGGATGACCCAGAGGGATGATATGGGGAGGGAAGTGGGAGGGGGGTTCAGGATTGGGAGAACATGTACACCCATGGCGGATTCATGTTGTTGTATGGCAAAACCAATACAGTTTTGTAAAGTAAAAAAAAAATAATAATGAAATTTTAAAAAAGAAAAAAAATCATTTTAAGAATATGTCAATATTTCATAGTATAGGACCTCTGCAGAATGACTCCAGGACCACACCTAAAATATAATGGGATGTGAGAGATTCTTTCATTATTGTTAGAGATTCTGATAGTACTAGGCCTGTAATTAATTAACATTTTCATTAATGATCTGTAAGGAGTACCAGTAAGCAACACTGTAATTAAGTTCATGGGTAATAAATTGATAAGTGCAGAAAATACCAATGAAGACAGGAAAATAATTCAAATAGACCAGAGAATTTACAAGATACAGTAATGTAACGGAAATTCCATTGGCCACATGTCACTTCCTACTCCAGCAAATAAGTGGCAATATTCACTGCATTCATGGGATATAGAAAATAAGTAAATGAACAAAACAACTAACTATTGTCAAAAAGGAAGCAACAGCTATTGTTTATAAATGGGACTCTGAATATGTTTCTACATATGGTTATTTTAGTTTTGTGCATTTTCCATTCAGTTCAGTGGCTCAGTCATGTCCGACTCTTTTGACCCCATGGACTGCAACACGCCAGGCTTCCCTGTCCATCACCAACTCCTGGAGCTGGCTCAAACTTATGTCCACTGTGTCGGTGATACCACCCAACCGTCTTGTCCTCTGTCTCCCCCTTCTCCTCCCGCCTTCAGTCTTTCCCAACATCAGGGTCTTTCCCAATGAGTCAGTTCTTCGCATCACGTGGCCAAAGTATTGGAGTTTCCGCTTTTCAGCATCAGTCCTCTCAATGAATATTCAAGACTGATTTCCTGAATATTTGGGTATTTTAGAAGCAATCAAAATAATTATATCACTTGAATGGCAGAACTTGTTAAACAGCTGACATTTACTGAATATAAAGTATTAGCCAGTTCCTGTGTTTTAAGCACTTTAAATACTTTGTTTTCTTCAGCTTGCCACAGTTTGGCTGCACCTTGTGGCTTGTGGGCTCTTAGTTCTTTGACCAGGGATCAAACCCATACCCCCTGCAGTGGCTTAACCACTGAGCCACCAGAGAAGTCCCGAGCTTGCCACATTTTATAGGCTCAGAGACATTATGAACATGCCCAGGATCTCATATCCATGTAATGGTAGAGCTGGGTTTGAACTCAGATCTTTCTATGCTGCTTCCAATAATGATATGGAAGTTTGAATTAGTGTGTGTGTGTGTGTGTGTGTGTGTGTGTGTGTGTGTGTATGTGTATGTAAAATAGGTTTGGAAACATTTACCATCAGCTAAATGCCATACCATTCAATGATGCTCAGGTATTTGCCATTAAGCTTATGTTCAAAGCAGAATTTTTACCCTTAAAATGGCCCCAGAAGTCTGTTTGACTAATTAGGCCACCTGGGGGCAAGGATAATAGTTATTTTAGGTTTCCACTGAGTCAGTGCCCTGTTTCACATGTAATTTAACATTGGTCATTTTAATGAATACTTGGGCCATAGGAAACTTTTCCACTGTGCCAATAATTCCACATATTTACTCTTGGCCTTGACATCATTACCAGCAAGAAGTAGAAATGGTCATCATGAGTTTCCTTCTAACGACTTGAAACTTTCACAGCAAATAAAACTACTGATCACTATGAATGTGTGTGTTTAGGGAGTGAATCCAGAAACAATTTTGATTTCTCTATGTCTAAACTAAATCAACACACATCTTTGAGTTCATTAGCTCATCAGAAACACATTTCTAAGAACTAGGAAGACTCTGGATAATTAGAACCCTTTTTGATTACAAGAAATATAACTGAAAACCGTGTATTTTGCTGGTAAATGATAAGTAACATTATTTCAGTATATAAATGGCTATATTTTTCTTCCATCATCTTTTGAGCCCAAGTTTGTAAAAGTTTTTTTTTTTTTTTTAATCATTTAGAGGATAGGGATTGTCTTTTCTTCATCTTTAGTCCTAAAACTATATGTGCTCGGGAAGTTGGAGGCAAAGGCAGGCCCTCCCTTGCTAATCCACTACAGTGAGTGCCTTTCATAATTAAGCCAGACACCTGTTCATTAACCACAAAATTCTAGCATCATCTCATTTTCTACTTCTGAGAGGTGGAATTCTCCAAATGAGTTTCCTTCTCCAAGCATAGCCAGGATAACAATCTATATTTCTAGCTTGTCTAGATCAGCATTCTTTCAACTATCAGAAATGGCCTCGGAATCCTCAGTGCAACATTATGTGCAATCTTTACCGGTCGCTATGTGTTGTCATGTGAGCTGAAACATACATTGTAATCCCCTCCAGAGTTCACCATTGAATGTTTTCTCATGAATGGGGAGAATCCATAGCCATGACTCAGTGTGACATTAAGTAGTTTGGACATAAATGCATTAATTGGCATATGGGAAATAGCATTTATATGAGAACTGTGCCTGAAATATATACAGTTGAACTCTGTTCACTCCATAGAAGAAGAGCAATTTAGATGGGGCTAGATGTTTGAGGTGTTGAAGCTGAAGATGTCTAAATGGCATAATCTATAACTGACCATTTACCATTTCTGCTGGTCAACATTGGATGTCTTATTATGTGATTAATTTAAAACATTCTAGGGGAAAATGCTACAAGTAAAGGACATGTGGGATATTAGAGTACTGAATTAGCAGATATGGATTCAAATCCTGATCCTGAAAAAAATAAAGGAAGAAACAGTTGTGCATTTCTTTAAAAATCAGTTTATCTCTCTGGTTATGAGTTTCTTCATCTGTACAAATGAGGAAGATGAATTATATGATCTATAAACTACTCAGAAGAACTGTACAAAAAAGATCTTCACAACCAAGATAATCACGATGGTGTGATCACTCACCTAGAGCCAGACATCCTGGAATGTGAAGTCAACTGGGCCTTAGAAAGCATCACTACGAACAAAGCTAGTGGAGGTGATGGAATTCCAGTGGAGCTGTTTCAAATCCTGGAAGATGATGCTGTGAAAGTGCTGCACTCAATATGCTAGCAAATTTGGAAAACCAGCAGTGGCCGCAGGACTGGAAAAGGTCAGTTTTCATTCCAATTCCAAAGAAAGGCAATGCCAAAGAATGCTCAAACTACCGCACAATTGCACTCATCTCACACGCTAGTTAAGTAACGCTCAGAATTCTCCAAGCCAGGCTTCAGCAATACGTGCACTGTGAACTTCAGATGTTCAAGCTGGTTTTAGAAAAGGCAGAGGAACCAGAGATCACATTGCCAACATCTGCTGGATCATGGAAAAAGCAAGAGAGTTCCAGAAAAACATCTATTTCTGCTTTATTGACCATGCCAAAGCCTTTGACTGTGTGGATCACAATAAACTGTGGAAAATTCTGAAAGAGATGGGAATACCAGACCACCTGACCTGCCTCGTGAGAAACGTATATGCAGGTCAGGAAGCAACAGTTAGAACTGGACATGGAACAACAGACTGGTTCCAAATAGGAAAAGGAGTACGTCAAGGCTGTATATTGTCACCCTGCTTATTTAACTTATATGCAGAGTACATCATGAGAAAC
>SJYX01021569.1:420759-453306 GCA_006410675.1 Oreotragus oreotragus | reverse complement strand
CAACCCTGGGATTTCTTTGGAAGGAATGATGCTAAAGCTGAAACTCCAGTACTTTGGCCACCTCATGCGAAGAGTTGACTCATTGTAAAAGACTCTGATGCTGAGAGGGATTGGGGGCACGAGGAGAAGGGGACGACAGAGGATGAGATGGCTGGATGGCATCACCGACTTGATGAACATGAGTTTGAATGAACTCCGGGAGTTGGTGATGGACTGGGAGGCCTGGCGTGCTGCGATTCATGGGGTTGCAAAGAGTCGGACACGACTGATCGACTGAACTGAACTGAACTGATACTTCTTTGTAGCACTGAAGGTTGAGTCTGCTCTCACAGTTGCCTAGGGGATCTGCATATTATTTCCTCTTTCAGTTTGAAAATTCCCATGAATCTTGAATGAATTGAAGGTTGTTAAAAAAATGGGGATTCACAGGTGGCTCAAGAGTAAGGATCCTGCCTGCCAAGAGAAGACGAGGTTCAATCCCTGGGTCTGGAAGATCCCTTGGAGAAGGAAATGGAAACCCACTCCAGTATTCTTGCCTTGAAAATTCCATGGACAGAGGAGCCTGGCAGGCTACAGTCCATGTGGTTGCAAAGAGTCAGATAGGACTCAGTGACTAAAAGAAAAACAACAAAAGAAAACTTGAAAAGTAAAATAAATCCATTCGCAGAAATGAATAAATTATGCAGTAAAACATAGGGGTAGCATCTTCATTGAGATACTTGTCTTTCAACCAAAAACCTTTAACTGTTCAATATAGTAAATAAAATCCATTCAGCCAAGAAATACCTATAGAGCATCTGTATAGCGCATATCACATACTATAAAATCCAAGCCTGAAGTGGCCTATAGCAAAGAAAAGCTATGTGCTTTATATAGAATGATGACCAAATGGGTGCCTTTCCAATATTGGATAAAATGCTAGAAGAGTCTATCAGAAGTGAGAAAGATCACTTTTGGAAGGGAGTATCAGAAAACATTTGAGTGGATAAAGGAACATTAGCCAGAATAAGACAGATCCATAAATATGCCCCAACGACCCTAACTGGGTTACCAGCACCCAGTAAGTCTGCCAGCATCCTCTCTCAAGACCCCTCTCACTAGATCTGGGAGCTATTTCTACCCCTCCCATCCCTACTCCCAACCTTACTCCTCCATTTGCGTGTCCAGGGACTTAATCATATTCATGCTATTATCCCAATTGAGAACACTTTTTAGAAATGCCTATAGTCCTTGAACAACTCCATTCCACAAAATAATGGATTTAGGGCCATGCTGCTCTGTTGGTAACAGTCCTCATTCTTAATACTTGAAAAGAACTTTTAAAACTTTGTGGCCACACTGAGCAGCACGTGGGCTCTTGGTTCCATGGTCAGGGATTGAACCTGTACCCCCTGTAGTGAAAGCATTGAGTCTCAACCAACCAGAGAAGTCCCCAAAAGAACTTTCTAAGCTTGCTTTTTTTTATTTTTACTGATACATATTTTAAAGCAGCTTTAAGTTTATAGAAAAACGAAACAGATAATACAGAGTTATCATATGTCCCCTCTACCCCTCACGGTTCCTCTGTAATAAACATCTTGCATGCTGGGAAAGATTGAGGGCAGAAGGAGAAGAGGACATCAGAGGATCAGATGGCTGGATGGCATCACTGATGCAATGGATATGAACTCGGGCAAACTTCAGGAGATGCTGAGGGACAGGGAGGCCTGGGTACCTCAGTCCATGGGGTCGCAAAGAGTTGGACATGACTGGGCGACTGAACAACAGCAAGAGCAATTAGTGCAGTACTTTTGTTGTAATTAATGAATAAATATTGACCTATTGTTTTAACTAAAGTCCACAGTTTACATTAGGATTCATTCTTTGTGTTGCACAGTCTATGATTTCTGAAAAATGTAGAGTAACTTATATCTGCCATCACTCTATAATACAGAATGGTTTCACTGCCCTAGACATTCCCTGGGCTCCCCCAGTTCATCCCTCCTGCCTTCCCTCCCTCCCCCTGAACCTTTAGCAACCAGTGGTCTTTTATTGTCTCCATGGTTTTGCCTTTTTCAGAATGCCATACACTTGGAATCATGCAGCATGTAGCCTCCTCACATTGGCTTCTTACACTTAGTAATATGCAATTAAGGTTTGTCCATGGCTTTTCAAGCCTTGATAGCTCATTTCTTTATATTGCTGAATAATATTCCATTCTGTAAATGCTTAAAAATAGCCACCGTTTTTGAAAATAGCTCCAAGGCATGTCCTTGTTCAGCTTTGCCCCAGCACAGGTTGCAGTGTATCGGTGTCAACCTAATCTGTTCTCATCACCATAGAATCTCCGCCACGGAGATAAGGAATTCATGTGCAGCGCTGATTTGCTGAACAAAACAGCACGTGTAAGAGGAAGATGCGATCCAGGTTTTCAGGCAGCTGCAGCTCACGGCTGGGTTCTGCAGCGTAAACAATGCAGTTCGCCCCTCTCTAGTTTGGCTTCCTGATGCACAGAGTCAGGCACAAGATGAACTCTAAATTCTGAGATGTGATTATCTCGTCTCATCCTCTAGTTTTAAAGGTGAGAAAACAGCACAAGAAAATTAGGTAACATCAGTGAGATAGCACAGCACATTATTGGCACCACTTGGGCTAGAAATTTAGTCTCTACAGTTGGTCTAGCACTTTTTTCCCAACCATTTCCCCCTGTGCTTTCTGATTTTTCATGTAGGAACCTATCTTTCTTTCTTAACAGTCACTGAGTATGGAAATTGCTGTTAAAATGAAGAAATAGAGACTGAAAGGAACTGAATCTTTTCTCTTTATTTGAGCTTTGACTGCATTGAAAATGTCCATCCAGGCTTCTGTTTCTAAAGCATGTAATTCTATAATGGAGGTGAATTGTGGCTTCCCAGATAGCTCTGTTGGAGAAGGCACTGGCACCCCACTCCAGCACTCTTGCCTGGAAAATCCCATGGATGGAGGAGCCTGGTGGGCTGCAGTCCATGAGGTCACAAAGAGTCAGACACGACTGAGCAACTTCACTTTCACTTTTTACTTTCCTGCATTGGAGAAGGAAATGGCAACCCACTCCAGTGTTCTTGCCTGGAGAATCCCAGGGACGGGGGAGCCTGGTGGGCTGCCATCTATGGGGTTGCACAGAGTCGGACACGACTGAAGCAACTTAGCAGCAGCAGCAGCAGCAGGTGGCTCAGTGGTAAAGAATCTGCCTGTCATGCAGGAGACACGGAGATACAGGATCTGATCCCTGGGTTGGGAAGATCCTCTGAAGAAGGAAATGGCAACCCACTCCAGTGTTCTTGCCTGGAGAATCCCATGGACAGAGGAGCCTGATGAGCTACACAGTCCATAGCGTCCCAAGAGTCAGACACAACTGAAGCAATTGAACATGGCATGGCTGGAGGTGAATATTTTTTAATATTTTCACCACCGATGGGTTGTCCTCCATTATCACAGCAGATATAAAAGGATAGTGAATATTTATTTATATCCATAATATTACTGAACAATTTAACTGGGGAAAATAAGTGAAAGAATTTGCTTCCTGGGATGGCTTTTCACTGTTCCCTGTCAGAATGGGACACTTGTAACCTTGTAATGCCATAACCACCTGTGATCAAGTTCGTTATCAGGAAGACAGATAAATGAGTCAACCTTTCTGCTGACTTGGTTGAAGTTCAAGAGGGTACCAAATTTGCCCATTTTCTACATCATAAATACATTGAAAGAGAGGTACATGTAGATATATCCATAAGGGTTTTTTTTCCTCCCTCCTATTCTTATGTTTTAAAATCCTGTAGGTTTCTTTTTCCTTAATCATCACAAGCTTTCTAAGTCTCAGTCATTTTTAGTGTTTAGTTTCTTCAAAATGAGGGGTAAACAGCTCTATAGCAGATTAGAATTATGTTACAGTACCTATAATTAAAAGGAGTACGTCAAGGCTGTATATTGTCACCCTGCTTATTTAACTTATATGGAGAGTACATCATGCGAAATGCTGGGCTGGATGAAGCACAAGCTGGAATCAAGATTGCTGAGAGAAATATCAATAACCTCAGATATGCAAATGATACCACTTTTATGGCACAAGGCAAAGAGGAACTAAAGAGCCTCTTGATAAAGAGGAGAGTGAAAAAGCTGACTTAAAGCTTAGCATTCAAAAAATGAAGATCATGGCATCTGGTCCCATCACTTCATGGCAAATAGATGGGGAAACAATGGAAACAGTAAGACACTTTATCTACTTGGGGTCCAAAATCACTGCAGATGGTGACTGCAGTGATGAAATCAAAAGACGCTTACTCCTTGGAAGAAAAGCTATGACAAACTTAGACAACGTATTAAAAAGCAGAGACATTTCTTTGCCAACAAAGGTCCATCTAGTCAAAGCTATGGTTTTTCCAGTAGTCATGTATGGGTGTGAGAGTTGGACCATAAAGAAGGCTGAGCGCTGAAGAATTGATGCTTTTGAACTGTGATGTTGGAGAAGATCAAACCAGCCAATCCTAAAGGAAATCAGTCCTGAATATTCATTGGAATTGCTGATGCTGAAGCTCCAATACCTTGGCTACCTAATACAAAGGTCCAACTCATTAGAGAAGATCCTGATGCTTGGAAAGATTGAAGGCAGGAGGAGAAGGGGGCGACAGAGAATAAGATGGTGGAATGACATCACTGACTCAATGGACAAGAGTTTGAGCAAGCTCTGGGAGAGGGTGAAGGACTGGGGAGCCTGGCCTGCTGCAGTTCATGGGGTTGCTGAGAGTCAGACACTACTGTATGAACAACAGTAGTAAAAGAGCTGTGAAATCTGAAGTTTCAGTGAATATGTTGAGTAATTAGGATTAAAATATTTTTAAAACAGGGTAGTCAATGAAGTTGTTTTCTAAAAGTCCAATTACTGGAAGTGTTATGTCTTCAGGTTGTCTAGAAATGTGGTGATACATTAGGTGTTACATCAGTTCTCATTCTTAGAATCACAGAGTTTGATTTAATTAACAGAGAAAGTCTGCCTATACAGTAGGGGATAAAGTGTGGATTTTACTTCTTTAATAGTTTGACAAGCAGATTGCAATAAACAAGGCATTTGGAAACTTGTTAGGGTCCCAGAGGCATTATAAATATACAGTATGCGTCTCTGTATTTTCCCAGGTCCCTGAGGTAGAGATATGATGAATAAAATTAAAACCATGAGTTCTTTTTGTATAGGTTTTGGCTATCACTAATTTAAACAAAGTAATGACTGTTTACAGGTATACCTTCAGTAGTTTCCAAAGTAAAGGAAGTGAAATGTAAAAATGTGTTTAAGTTGCTCTTACTTTGAAAGATTTTCTACTTTCTGTATCATAATAGTTTTTCTTTAAACTCATATAGAGTAAAACTCTGCTCCTTAATGATTGTTTTATATTTGATAGTACTGTTAAGACTCATTTGGGACAAAGCATTCAGGTAAAGAATTTCTTAGAAAAGTGATATATATTTATGTATAAACACATCACTGGAATAGCATCATCCATCTGGAACAAGTTCTTCAGAATTTGATTTTAATAGATTAATACTCTTACTATGTAAATATATTTGTAGCTATTCATGATTGAACAGATCTCTCTGGTCCCTTTTCAGAGATTTCTTGTAAGATACCGGAAATTCATGGGGAGATAATTTAAACTGCCTGATATCTTTAATATATTGCATATAAGTAGAGGAATATTTTAGAAGATCTATGAGAAAAGTTAAGGTAAAACAGAAAATGTAAATGTTACAGTAATATTTAACATACTAAGCAATTTTGGCACATGATAGACAATTATTGAAAATGATAGCCTTTTCTATTGTTATTTCTGAAAAAGGGGAGTCTTTTTATTGAAAACCCACATGACTATGTTGCTTTTAAGAAAGGAAAAAAAAACATTTATGGGGAGATGAAATTTTTACTTACAGGGCATTAAGGACTCAGTTCTGTCAGTTGTGAAATTTGGGGAGTGGGAATACTAATTTGCAAATTATACCCTTGGAGTTCAATAATAAACTAGTTGAAGTATTGTGGGCTTTTATATAGAAAAAGACACCTGTATTTTGTCTTAATGTGCGTTTGCCTTCACAGTTGCAACTGAATTACACCCAGAAGTGCTAAATTGCAATCCCCAGTAGCCATTTTTCAGTGCATTTTTAAAAGAATGTATCCAAATAACAGACCAATTGAACTAAGAAAAGCACATTCTTTTACTGAATTGATCCTTAATCCTTTTCTTTTATTGTCCTCTTGATAGATATACTTTATATTTTTGCTTTTTTAACAATTTAAACCAGTGCCATGGTGTAACTAAAATGAGAAAACAGTTCTAACATGATAGTACGGACTCTCTGAATTAATTTATGCTTCTTGTTTTGTTTTTTCTATCTTACCAAAATGTTCTTTTCAGTACTGAAGTGAAGTGAAGTCGCTCAGTCGTGTCCGACTCTTTGCGACCCCATGGACTGTAGCCTACTAGGCTCTTCTGTCCATGGGATTTTCCAGGCAATAGTTCTGGAGTGGATTGCCATTTCAGAAACATCGTTATTCCCCATGTTATACAATAAATACATCCTTAAGTCTACCTTACACCCAGTAGTTTGTAGCCCTCATTGTCCCACCCCATACTGCCCCTCCCCTCCCACAGGTAACTACTGTTTGGTTCTCTGTATCTGTGAGTATGCTTCCTTTTTGTTATATTCATTACTTTCATTTTTAGATTCCATATAAGTGATAGCAAAGTGTTTTTCTTTCTGTGATTTATTCATGTAGCATCATTCCCTCTAAGTCTACCCATGTTACTGCAAATGGCAAGATTTTCTTCTTTTTTATGGCTGAGAAGTATTCTCTTACACCTTGTCTTCTTTATCCATTCATCTGTTGGCAGTTATAAGTTCTGCTATGAACATTGGTGTGCATGTATATTTTGAATTGGTATTTGTTGTTGTTGTTGTTGTTTCAGATGTATACCCAGGAATGGAATTGCTAGGTCATATGTTAGTGTTTGGACTTCCCTGGTGGCTCAGACAGTAAAGCGGGAGACCTGGGTTCGATCCTTGGGTCAGGAAGATCCTCTGGAGAAGGAAATGGCAACTCACTCTAGTACTCTTGCCTGGAAAATCCCATGGATGGATGAGCATAGTAGGCTACAGTCCATGGGGTCGCAAAGAGTCAGACACGACTTAGCGACTTCACTTCACTTCACTTCATGATAGTGTTTAAAACCTTTTAATAACCAGTATAGCCATTCTAATGTATAATGGCTGAATTTAGGCCCAGTTCAGTGTCTGAGACTGCATCCAAGTACTTTATTTAGGACTCTCTTGTTGACCATGATGGCTACTCCATTTCTTCTGAGGGATTCCTGCTCACAGTAGTAGATATAATGGTCATCTGAGTTAAATTCACCCATTCCAGTCTATTTTAGTTTGCCAGTTCCTAAAATGTCGACGTTCACTCTTGCCATCTCCTGTTTGATCACTTCCAATTTGCCTTGATTAATGGAACTAACATTCCAGGTTCCTATGCAGTATTGTTCTTTATAGCATCAGACCCTGCTTCCATCACCAGTCATATCCACAACTGGGTGTTATTTTTGCTTTGGCTCCATCTCCTCATTCTTTCTGCAGTTATTTTTCCATTGATCTCCAGTAGCATATTGGGCATCTACCAACCTGGGGAGTTCATCTTTCAGTGTCCTAATTTTTTGCCTTTTCATACTGTTCATGGGGTTCTCAAGGCAAGAATACTGAAGTGGTTTGCCATTCCCTTCTCCAGTGGACCACATTTTGTCAGAACTCTCCATCATGACCCGTCCATTTTGGGTGGCCCTACATGGCATGGCTCATAGTTTCAATGAGTTAGACAAGCCTGTGGTCCATGTGATTAGATTGGTTAGTTTTCTGTGACTGTGGTTTTCAGTCTGTCTGCCCTCTGATGGAGAAGGATAAGAGGCTTATCCTTTTGAAATGCAGTCTCAAAAATGACAGAATGATCTCTATTCATTTCCAAGGCAAACAATTTAATATCACGGTAATCCAAGTCCATGCCCCAACCAGTAATGCTGAAGAAGCTGAAGTTGAACAGTTCTATGAAGACCTACAAGACCTTCTAGAATTAGCATGCCAAAAAAGATGTCCTTTTCATTTTAGGGAACTGGAATGCAAAAGTAGGAAGTCAAGAAACACCTGGAGTAATAGGGAAATTTGGCCTTGGAATACAGAATGAAGCAGGGCAAAGGCTAATAGAGTTCTGCCCAGAGAATGCACTGGTCATAGCAAACACCCTCTTCCAACAACACAAGAGAAGACTCTACACATGGACATCAGCAGATGGTCAACACTGAAATCAGATTGATTATATTCTTTGCAGCCAAAGATGGAGAAGCTTTATACAGTCAGTAAAAACAAGACCGGGAGCTGACTGTGGCTCAGATCATGAACTCCTTATTGCCAAATTCATACTTAATTGAAGAAAGTGGGGAAAACCACTAGACCATTTAGGTATGACCTAAGTCAAATCCCTAACGATTATACAGTGGAAGTGAGAAATAGATTTAAGGGACTAGATCTCGTGGACAGAGTGCCTGAAGAACCATAGACAGAGATTCACGACATTGTACAGAAGACAGGAATCAAGACCATCCCCAAGAAAAAGAAATGCAAAAAAGCAAAATGGCTGTCTGGGGAGGCCTTACAAATAGCTGTGAAAAGAAGAGAANAATGAGGTTCGTGACATTGTACAGGAGACAGGGATCAAGACCATCCCCAAGAAAAAGAAATGCAAAAAAGCAAAATGGCTGTCTGGGGAGGCCTTACAAATAGCTGTGAAAAGAAGAGAAGTGAAAAGCAAAGGAGAAAAGGAAAGATACACCCATTTGAATGCAGAGTTCCAAAGAATAGCAAGGAGAGATAAGAAAGCCTTCCTCAGTGATCAATGCCAAGAAATAGAGGAAAACAACAGAATGGCAAAGACTAGAGATCTCTTCAAGAAAATTAGAGACACCAAGGGAACATTTCATGCAAAGATGGGCTCAATAATGGACAGAAATGTTATGGACTTAACAGAAGCAGAAGATATTAAGAGGTGGCAAGAATACACAGAAGAACTCTACAAAAAAGATCTTCATGACCCAGATAATCATGGTTGTGTAATCACTCACCTAGAGCCAGACATCCTGGAATGTGATGTCAAGTGGGCCTTAGAAAACATCAGTACAAACAAAGCTAGTGGAGGTGATGGAATTCCAGTTGAGCTATTCAAAATCCTAAATGATGATGCTATGAAAGTGCTGTACTCAAAATGTCAGCAAATTTGGAAAACTCAGCAGTCGCCACAGGACTGGAAAAGGTCAGTTTTCATTCCAATCCTAAAGAAAGGCAATGCCAAAGAATGCTCAAGCTACCGCACAATTGCACTCATCTCACACACTCATCTCACTCAAAATTCTCCAAGCCAAGCTTCAACAGTACACGAACCATGAACTTCCAGATGTTCAAGCTGGTTTTAGAAAAGGCAGAGGAGCCAGAGATCAAATTCCTATCATCTGTTCAATCACCAAAAAAGTAAGAGAATCCCAGGAAAAACATCTATTTCTGCTTTATTGACTATGCCAAAGCCTTTGACTGTGTGGATCACAATATACTGTGGAAAATTCTGAGAGAGATGGGAATACCAGGCCACCTCACCTACCTTTTGAGAAACCTGTATGCAGGTCAGGAAGCAACAGTTAGAACTGGACATGGAACAACAGACAGGTTCCAAATAAGAAAGGAGTACGTCAAGGCTGTATATTGTCACCCTGCTTATTTAACTTATATGCAGTGTACATCATGAGAAACACTGGGCTGGAGGAAGCACAAGCTGGAATCAAGATTGCCGAGAGAAATATCAATAACTTCAGATATGCAGATGACACCACCCTTATGGCAGAAAGTGAGAAGAACTAAAGAGCCTCTTGATGAAAGTGAAAGAGGAGAGTGAAAAAGTTGGCTTAAAACTCAACATTCAGAAAACTAAGATCATGGCATCCAGTCCCATCACTTCATGGCAAATAGATGGAGAAACAGTGGAAACAGTGGCTGACTTTATTTTTCTGAGCTCCCAAATCACTGCAGATGGTGATTGCAGCCATGAAATGAAAAGACACAACAAAGGTCCGTCTAGTCAAGGCTATGGTTTTTCCAGTGGTCATGGATGGATGCGAGAGTTGGAATGTGGAGAAAGCTGAGCGCCGAAGAATTGATGCTTTTGAACTGTGGCATGGAGAAGACTCTTGAGAGTCTCTTGGACTGCAAGGAGATCCAATCAGTCCATTCTAAAGGAGATCAGCCCTGGGTGTTCTTTGAAAGGAATGATGCTAAAGCTGAAACTCCAGTACTTTGGCCACCTCATGCGAAGAGTTGCCTATTGGAAAAGACTCTGATGCTGGGAGGGATTGAGGTCAGGAGGAGAAGGGGATGACAGAGGATGAGATGGCTGGATGGCAACACTGACTCGATGGATGTGAGTTTGAGTGAACTCCGGGAGATGGTGATGGAGAGGGAGGCCTGGTGTGTTGTGATTCATGGGGTCGCAAAGAGTTGGACATGACTGAGCGACTGAACTGAACTGAACTGATTTGGTTACAAAGCTAGGCACTTATTAATAACTACTAACTCATTATAAGGACTTCCCACATAGCACTAGTGGTAAAGAATCTGCCTGTCAATGCATGAAACTTAAGAGACACAGGTTTGATCCCTGGATTGGGAAGATTCCCTGGAGGAGGAAATGGCAACTTACTCCAATATTCTTGCCTGGAAACATCCCAGGGACAGAAGAGCCTGGTGGGCTACAATCTATAGGGTTGCAAAGAGTCTGACATGACTGAGCAACTTTGCATGCATTCAAGCCATTATAAAATGTGCTCATTGTGTGTGTGAGAGAGAGAAAGAGAGAGAAAAAAAGAGAGAGTGATTAAATGAACATGTGAGACATAATCTTCCCTCTCCAGGTCCTTTCAAAGGGCAGCACTTTGGGGATCACACCTATCTTGTCTTCTGAGTAAGCTCTGTTCTGCCTACACATATATCTTCATTATTCCCTAGTGCCAAGAAAAGATAGCTTGGTAGTATTTCAACAGGAGAACATAGATGTGTAAGTGAGAATAATCACTCTTTCTGAAAAGCAGATATTTTCATAGTGACCTTCCTTTTCTGACTTTTGATAAATATCTTAATCTTCAGTATTTTAAAAAATGACCTCTTTCAGGTATGAAAAATATAGGAAACTAATTTCAACAACACAGAATGATCTTTTCCCTCTGCAAAGATCTTAATGCTAAGTGTTGTGGGTAGGAGGTAATATGAAATGAGGACATACTCAGTTACTGCCTTAATCTGGTCAGTTCAGGACAAGAAAGAAGATTGGTCCTAAATGGAAAGAAACTTGCCAGTGCAGTATTGTGTCTGCTGAACCCAATGACTGTGTATATTTACTATGTGCAACTGATGGTTTCTGCAGTGATGATTTGACATATGTATACATTTTTAAAGATTACTATAATTAGCTAAGTGTGGGCGGCTGCGACCGTCGCACTAAGCACGGCTGAGAGGAGCTACCCAAGTCCGAGGCTAGGGGCAGTGGCCGAGACGAGCTACCCTGCGTCCGAGGTCAGGGTGTCTGGGAGGAGCTACCCCATGACCGAGGTCAGGGGTGGCGGCCGGGAGGAGCAATCCCACGTCCAAGGAGCGGTGGCTGTGCAGGCTGTGCAGAGGGCCTAGAGGAGCTGTCCCACGTTGAAGGTCAGGAAGGGCGGCAGTGAGGAGATACCCCTCATCCAAGGTAAGGAGCAGCGGCTGTGCTTTGCTGGAGCAGCCATGAAGAGATACCCTATGTCCAAGGTAAGAGAAACCCAAGTAAGATGGTAGGTGTTGCAAGAGGGCATCAGAGGGCAGACACACTGAAACCATACTCACAGAAAACTAGTCAATCTAATCACACTAGGACCACAGCCTTGTCTAACTCAATGAAACTAAGCCATGTCCACGGGGCAACCCAAGATGGGTGGGTCATGGTGGAGAAGTCTGACAGAATGTGGTCCACTGGAGAAGGGAATGGCAAACCACCTCAGTATTCTTGCCTTGAGAACCCCATGAACACTATTAAAAGGCAAAATGATAGGATACTGAAAGAGGAACTCCCCAGGTCAGTAGGTGTCCAATATGCTACTGGAGATCAGTGGAGAAATAACTCCAGAAAGAATGAAGGGATGGAGCCAAAGCAAAAACAATACCCAGTTGTGGATTTGACAGGTCACAGAAGCAAGGTCCGATGCTGTAAAGAGCAATATTGCATAGGAACCTGGAATGTCAGGTCCATGAATCAAGGCAAATTGGAAGTGGTCAAACAAGAGATGGCAAGGGTGAACGTCNATGAACCATGAACTTCCAGATGTTCAAGCTGGTTTTAGAAAAGGCAGAGGAACCAGAGATCAAATTGCCAACATCCACTGGATCATGGAAAAAGCAAGAGATTTCCAGAAATACATCTATTTTTGCTTTATTGGCTATGCCAAAGCTTTTGACTCTGTGGATCACTGTGGAAAATAAACTGTGGAAAATTCTTCAAGTGATGGGCGTATCAGACCACCTGAGCTGCCTCTTAAGAAATCTGTATACAGGTTAGGAAGCAACAATAATCCAAAATCACTGCAGATGGTGACTGCAACCATGAAATAAAAAGCTGCCTACTCATTGGAATAAAAGTTATGACCAACCTAGAGAACATATTCAAAAGCAGAGACATTGGTTTGCCAACAAAGGTCCATCTAGTCAAGGTTATGGTTTTTCCAGTAGACATGTATGGATGTGAGAGTTGGACTATAAAGAAAGTTTAGTACCAAAGAATTCATGCCTTTGAACTGTGGTGTTGGAGAACTCTTGAGAGTCCCTTGGACTACAAGGAGATCCAACTAGTCCATCCTAAAGGAAATCAGTCCTGAATGTTCTTGGAAGGACTGATGTTGAAGCTGAAACTCCAGTACTTAGGCCACCTGATGTGAAGAACTGACTCATTTGAAAAGACCCTGATGCTGGGAAATATTGAAGGCGAGAGGAGAAGGGGACGAGANAAGGAAATCAGTCCTGAATGTTCTTGGAAGGACTGATGTTGAAGCTGAAACTCCAGTACTTAGGCCACCTGATGTGAAGAACTGACTCATTTGAAAAGACCCTGATGCTGGGAAATATTGAAGGCGAGAGGAGAAGGGGACGAGAGAGGATGAGATGGTTGGATGGCATCACCGACTCAGTGGACATGGGTTTGGGTGAACTCCGGGAGTTGGTGATGGACAGGAAGGCCTGCTGAGCTGCAGCCCATGGGGTCACAGAGAGTCAGACATGACTGATCCCCTGAGCTGAACTGAACTCAGTGTCTGCTAGGCTTCCCTGGTAGGTCATCTGGTAAAGGGCCCTTCTGCAGTGAGGGGGACCTGGGTTCCATCCCTAGGCTGGGAAGATCCCCTGGAGGAGGGGGTCGCAACTCACTCCAGTATTCTTGCCTGTAGGATCCCCATGAGCAGAGGAGCCTGGCGGGCTGCAGTCCATGGGGTCGCAAAGAGTCAGACACGACCGAGCACCTAAGCACAGCATGATACAGTATCCTCCAGGCTGAGCTAATTGACAGTGGCGGTTGCTACATTCCTAAGCAGAGTTCTTATTGGTGAAATACTGGACAGAAGTCTTCAACGCATGAGTGCCAGGATTCCTGACAGGTGAATAAATAGGTTCTGCGCCTTTGTACTAAGACTGACTATATGCATTATCCCCTTTCTTCCTCTCACCAGCCCCCAGGAAATTCTCAAACGGTGACTATAGAATTATAGCAAGAGAAAGAAAGTGCGTGCCCGGTGAGCTGTCTCCTCATTCTCTGTCTTCCTCTTGTCTAACTGTGGCTCCACACAGGGCAAGGGCTGTGCCTTACTCATCTGTGCCTCCTTTGTCCAGCACAATAGTTGGCACAAAGCAGGTGCTCAAGAGTTCTCGAACCCTGCTAATAAAATACCCCTCTACTGATAGTCAAGAGGCATCAGTGAAAGAAATCAGCCCCCTAATCTTGCTAGAGACATTAACCTAGCTGTAAGATTACTTCTTGTCTGTAAAACAAAGGAAAAAGTACGTGTCCTGAATTCACCAATGGAAAGTCAACTGGCCAAGTGTTTTTTATCACTCAGATTGACAGTGAAAGAAATCTGAAAGCAGCCCCAGATGTTTAAATTAGTTTTTCTCCTTCCATCTTTCTTCTGTTTCATGCATCATGACTTGAAACTTTCAAATTCATCTTTTCTGGAGGCTTATGATATTCATTCATAGTCATGTTGACAGTCTATGTGATTGCTTCTAAAGCCACATTGCACCTTTTTTAGCACTATATCAAGATGTCAGGATCAACAAACTTGATTATTGTTATCATCTTACACCTTGTAACCGATATCTTGTGCAAGCAGATCCCATAGTAAATGGTCAGAATGCAATTGAGTATCTTCTGCTGCTTCTTGAATATTTATTCTATGCGGATTATCTTGCCTTGCACCTAAGGGAAAGCGTAGGCAGTCCCCCATGGCTTTCAGATCCCTGAAGTCTCTTTAAATTGCAAACATGAACTGAAACCAGAAATTAGAGTGCTGGCCTCTAGTGTGCTAGTAATTCTAGAAATTCACAGATTTCAAGTTGAAAGTAAAATCGTTTCTGCTTCCCAAGGTAGGCTATTGCAACACTACAGGGAGCAGGGTGCTTTCACTGCTTGGGGAGCCTACCCTGCCTCTCCTTTGATGTGGACTGATGCGTTTCCTGCAGCTTGCCATTTCCTCCTTGCCCCATTTTTCTCAGAGCTCCAGGCCACACACATTATAACAAGGATTCCCTGTCAGCATGTTGCCCCCGCCCCCCCGCAGCTATTTGTTTTGTATAGGACTTAAATTAAAGCTCCAGATCATCTCTCTCCCCAACCAGACTCATTTCTAGTCCATCGAAAACACTCATGCAGGCTTTTATCCTGAAAATCTCAGTGAGTGCAGGGATCAAAATCCATCTGTGTGTGCCACTGGCCCAGCTTACTTGAGCTTCTTGAGAATGAGTCAGGTATGCTTCTTCTGTGTCCCCAACTTCGTAGATCACATACATGTTCTGAATAGCCTAACAGGAGCCCCCTTCACTAAGCTTGAGTGGAAGGATGGAGTATCTCTATATACAAACACCCCCCTGGCAGGTGTCTCATATCATGACAAGAGCTTTCTCTAGAGAATCTCTTTATAAATCCTGTGCTCCTCCACTCTGCTAACCTTTGAAAATTCTACACATGGGAATCTGCCTAAAGATACTTTTCTGTCAAATGTTTATCTGATATTGGCATGTCAGTCGAGTATGAGTTCAATTTTACAATCTAGTTACACATGTAGTGTATTTTTGTTGTCATTTTCACACCTGGGCTTCTTCATATGTCAGTAGGCTATATGAGACTGTAAGGTATTTCTGTACTTTGTGGTGTCTGGTGCGTTCACTTGTCACCACAAACAGGCAGATTCCCACAATCAGAGTGTAAATGACACCATATTTAGACTGCAGAATAAGCTCTGCTGTTTTGAAGTTATCTGACTTCTGTAAAAAGATGTTTAAGAAAGCCAATTATACCTTCAGAAAGATGAACATCTCCTTGTCTTTGGATAAGAAGACTTAAAGATTTAAATTCTCTGTGTGACTGAGAGAGTCTAGTTATCAGACGTTAGAAAGATGGTGGGTCTAGGATATTAGCTGTGCAGCGTACGAGAAAATGCTAACTACAGTCAAAGAAAATGGCTCATAGATAACACTGAGGGCTTGGTTGAAGCTGGATGTACGGATTTACTAGCAGAGATAGTACTTGTAGTATTGGTCCAAAATCAGAGCTTTATGGCAGGTGAAGAAGCAAAACAATGGAGGGCAATTGACACGGTGAGGGATTACAGTTTAGGTGACAAGCCATGGGGCCATGCTGGGTGGTAAAGGAAGGGAGGCCAGGAGTCAACTACATAAAAGGATTTCTGCACATGCAGAGGAGGTATACTGGAAACGAGAGGACTTAAAGGCTGTGATAATTACGGATCACAAAAAATAGGATGCTGTACCTGGAGATTTCAAGAGCAGTGTAGTTCTGGGTAGTCACATCATATATGTGAAGTTAATAAGGAAACTTTTACATGAAATTCAAAACTGGATGTTGTGGAGAGTAATAGTATGTGAGGGTGAAAGACCTTGTGACTCTTGTCACAGAAGGGGATTTTGAGTTTGAAATTGATGAGGTGAAATAAGCATTTGTCTGTCATCTAGGTAATGAAAAAGTACCAATGTGTGGCAGTGAGACAGAGGAGAGCTAGTAAAGTGATGCAGAATGTTCTGGTAGGATACACTTTAGAGGATGATGAGTCTGTGAGCCAGGCACTGAAGACCTCATGAGCTGGCGGTGTGAACTGAATGAAGGCTGAATTTTCTGTAGATTGTATCAATGGAACAGTAGTTGAACAATATGCCTATAAGAAACAAGGATGAGAATGGAAAGGTAAAAAAGTGAAAGATATGTTAGGGAAAAAAAGAGCAACTTTTTTATTTCATGTCTACAATGTATTGGGGTCTTCACATTTATTGCTAATTTATACCCTATTTCAACAAGATATGTGTTATTTTTCACTTGCTTTTTTATGGAAAATAAGTATACACAAAAGTAGAGAAAATGATGCAATGAGTCCCTGTCTACCTGTCATTCAGCTTCAATAATTAGTAATATTTTACCAATTAATCCCTTTTTTCAAATGAGAAAAACAGGGATTCATAGAGTTTAAGCACTTTGCCCAAGATTCCATGGCTAGTTCGTAATTGACCATGCCAGAAATCGAACCCAGAACTATGTGACTTCAAAGACTATCTTCTTTCCACCATACCAAGCTTTCCCCCTACAAAGCATTTCTGTCTCTTTTTTAAAAAAAATCTTTCACTCTAGGAGCACTTCCCTGTAGCATTGTAAAGCCGACCAGTTGAAAATGGTTCATCTCCTCTTCTATCCTTCTTGGTTACATAGCACCCCCACATACTTGACCTGTCATTTATTTCTGGTCAGTTGGGAGGAGAACCTTTTCTCTTACAACTGCTTTATAATTGCATCTTTTAGTTAACTGATTTCTTCGTTCTGAAGAATTCTTCCAAGATTAATTTCCGAGCATCCCAATTCTTTTTTGTCCAGAGTACTGGTGTTCTCATGGTTATTTTGTAGGTAAACATTATTTTTCATTCACATGAATTGTGGACCCTACCAGCCAAATACAGGATTGTTGAGAGAAAAATATGAGCACTTAGCACAGATGTAAAATCTTGCTTTTTAAATTGATGCTAAAATGTGACATGTCCATAATGATGTGCTAGTTGTCTATAATCTTCCCAGGTGTTGAAATATCACTCGCCTTTCAGCATATGTGGACACTGTTAGTTTGTTCAGGAACTCAGAAATATTCAAGACAAAGCACAGCATATGCAGGAATGTCTCTAATTTTTGTTAGATTTGCTTTAAACAGTGGTCTGTTATGTCTTCATTTACATTGTCCATTTAATAGGCTTCCCCAGCAGTCCTGCTCTGGTAATTAGTTGGCTTATTTATACCTCAACACCTTGAGCTGCTACATCTCATGTAACTTATTGCTCTTTAAGGTTCTTGTAACTCAGTGGTTCTCAGCCCTGGGTACACATTAGAAGCATCTGGGGGAGTCTTATAAAATACAGGTAGCCTGGGCACCATCACAGACCAATTAAATCCGAATCTCGAGAGTTGTAGCTCTGAGCACCATGGTGATAATTGTTATTCTTTGACCAGTGCCACTCAGAACACTCTGCTCAGCATGAGGTTGAGGCAGTAGAAACAACAGTCCAATTCTTTACCTCCTCTCTTCCACTTTTATTTTTCTTTGCTTAGCAGTTTTTTTTTTTTTCTAATGTGATGAAAAAGCCTCACATTCATGGATTATCAGAGATTAATATTTCTTCATTTGCCTCAAATGTCATTGCAAAATGTAACAGGACTCCAGGAGTCAAACTGTATTTGAAGATTTTAAAGGAGACCCATTTGCTCTCTACTCATGTTATTATGCTACAAAGGAAGACGGGTAAGAAGATTCTGAGCTAAGACAAAGGAGCTTGAAAGAGGATGAGACACTGAGGGATCTAATGGTTGTTTAGTGTGAAGGAGCCTCAGAAGAGCTGGAGAGGTAAGTGTGAACTGTATTCTGAAGGGCCTTGGATCTCATTTCAAGGGATTTGATTAGGACCAAATACATAATTTGTGAGGCCAGTACAAAGTGACAGTGTAGGACCTCTCTTCTTAAATCATTAAAAACTTTAAGATGGCAGCAGGAGAGCATTAAACCAAGCACAGAAACCTTATAAACATGGGCCCCTCTGTTGCTGCCCAGATCCCTTCCCACGCAGCTGGCCCTGACTTTAGTTATATTCTGGAGGTAATGGGAGACAGAAAAGATTTAGGCAAGGGAGTGACTTAAGGCTTGTTATAAAAATTGTTCTGATCACTAGGTAGACAAATGGATTGTTGAACTGAGTTACCAGGTACTACCAGTAGCTTTTATGAAAACTGGTGTGAAAATCTCCATATTTTTCCTGTGATTTTTAACTCTTGTTATGATTATAGTAGTGATGATACTAGTAATAGCTTCCATTAGTATAGCACATTCCCTGGTGGCTCAGAGGTTAAAGCGTCTGCCTCCAATGTGGGAGACCCGGGTTCGATCCCTGGGTCGGGAAGATACCTGGAGAAGGAAATGGCAATCCACTCCAGTATTCTTGCCTGGAGAATCCCATGGACGGAGAAGCCTAGTAGGTTACAGTCCACGGGGTCGCAAAGAGTCGGACACGACTGAGCGACTTTACCTTAAACACTTTCATATACACTATTGTCATTTGATTAGTCAACCATCTGATTATCAGGCAAGGTATATATTGTTGTCCTTGGTTTATAGATAAGAAACAATTTAATGATTTACCAAAACTTAGGTGACTAGTGGATGATGTATAAGGGATTCAAATCAGCCCTTTTGACATTGCATTACCGATATTTCTACTCTATTCATAATGCTACTTTTGTTATTAAGAACTAATTAATCAAAGCAATTTATAAAGCATCTTTTTGTCCACTTGCACTTTTTTGGCGAAATGCACTAAACTGTAGCTAAAATCACTGTCCAAAGCATTTTCAAAGCTCCTCATACAAATATTCACACGATGGATTTTTTAGTTTTATGCCAGCAAGATTTTTTTGCACAAAGATATCAGTTTTCTTTTACTCAGACATTTAAAAAATGTTCCATACACCATTCTTTAGCTTGGCTCTCAGGAAACTTATATTCAAAAACACAGCAGCCACTTTTCAAAAAGATGCTGTCTACTGTTTCTATCCTTGACAGTGCTATTTTCACATTTTATTTAATTGTCTTATGTTAAATTGTTACTTCAAAATACATTTTGAAGGACTCAGGACATAAATCCTTACAAAACAAGATAATAACCATTTGGAAATTTATGCAAAAGAAGCAGCAGCAGCACAAAGGGGTGTTTAAGTGGCTGAGCAATAGTTTGGGAGACTTGCCCATTCAAGTTTCTTAAAGCAGGAAGTAGCTGACAAGTCAGATAAGCATTCCCTAATTAGATGAAAGGTAAGACTGACTGTTAACAGGAGAGTTAAATGTCTGTTTGAACCTACAAATGACTTAGGCCAGTCAATCTACTACTCTGTAGATTGTATAATATTGCAGTTCAGTTCAGTGGCTCAGTCACGTCAGACTCTTTGCGACCCCATGGACTGCAGCACGCCCTGCTTCCCTGTCCATCACCAACTCCCAGGGCTTGCTCAAACTCATGTCCATCAAGTCGGTGATGCCATCCAACCATCTCACCCTCTTTCGTCCCCTTCTCCTCCTGCCTTCAATCTTTCCCAGCATCAGGGTCATCTCCAATGAGTCAGGTCTTCGCATCAGGTGGCCAAAGTATTGGAGCTTCAGCTTTAGCATCAGTCCTTCCAATGAATTTTCAGGACTGATTTCCTTTAGGATGGACTGGTTTGATCTCCTCACTGTCCAAGGGACTCTCAAGAGTCTTCTCAAACACCACAGTTCAAAGGCATCAATTCTTCGGTGCTCAACTTTCTTTATATTCCAACTCTCACATCCATACATGACCACTGGTAAAACCATAGCCTTGACTAGACAGACCTTTGTCAGCAAAGTAATGTCTCTAATTTTTAATTCACTGTCTAGCTTGGTCATAGCTTTTCTTCCAAGGAGCAAGTGTCTTTTAATTTCATGGCTGCAGTTACCATCTCCAGTGATTTTAGATCCCAAGAAAATAAAGTCTCTTGCTCTTTCCATTGTTTCTCCACCTATTTGTGATGAAGTGATGGGACTGGATGCCATGATCTTCATTTTTTGAATGTTGAGTTTTAAGTCAGCTTTTCCACTCTCCTCTTTCACCTTCATCAGGAGGCTCTTTAGTTACTCTTTGCTTTCGGCCATAACGGTGGTGTCATCTGCCTATCTGAGGTTATTGATATTTCTCCCAGCAATCTTGATTCCTGCTTGTGCTTCATCCAGCCTGGCATTTCTCATGATGTACTCTGCATATAAGTTGAATAAGCAGGGTGACAACATACAGCCTTGACGTACTCGTTTCCCAATTTAGAACCAGTCTGTTGTTCCATGTCCAGTTCTAACTGTTGCTTCTTGACTTGTATACAGGTTTCTCAGGAGTCAGGTAAGGTGGTCTGGTATTCCCATCTCTTGAAGAATTTTCCACAGTTTGTTTTGATCCACACAGTCAAAGGCTTTGGCATAACCAATAAAGCAGAAGTAGATGTTTTTCTGGAATTCTGTTGCTTTTTCTGTGATCCAACGGATGTTGGCAATTTCATCTCTGGTTCCTCTGCCTTTTCTAAATTACTTATAAATGGAAAGTAATTTAGAAATATCATAATCTATTGGTTTTAACTTATAGATAAGTAAACTGAGACTTAGAAGAGGTGACATATGTCTAAATTGAATAACATTTTGCAACATTGGCATAACCAATAAAGCAGAAGTAGATGTTTTTCTGGAATTCTGTTGCTTTTTCTGTGATCCAACGGATGTTGGCAATTTCATCTCTGGTTCCTCTGCCTTTTCTAAATTACTTATAAATGGAAAGTAATTTAGAAATATCATAATCTATTGGTTTTAACTTATGGATAAGTAAACTGAGACTTAGAAGAGGTGACATATGTCTAAATTGAATAACATTTTGCAACCGTTTTATTGGAATCTGAAGATGATTGGAATCTGAGAGATGATTTTTTAAAAATTATATTTTTCTTTGTGTTATTCAAGTTGTGTACAAATATATTAGTTACAGATGGAACACTAGTTTTTCTTCTTTTATTTTGTTTAGATAATTATAGAAATGTAGAGTAACCACAGGAAATCAATAGTAATTAGCATAACAATTTAGATATATCACACTCTATTAAACCTTTAAGCTCTTTCTTATACACTATCATCATTATATTTTCTGCAGAAAATGTGTAGGTCATAGCACTGGAGTATAAATTTGAGACTAGTTTTTTTATTTTTGATAAGTGAAAATTTTTCCTAATGTTTATGGAGTTCCAAGTATATGACATTGCATTTATATTTTATGTTATGTGATTAACACAGTGAGTCTTGCCTTTGGATATGAAAAACTTAATCTCTTTTATAATTTCTCTCTCTTCCTTTCTCTCCCCACCATCTTTAGCAGTAGGCTTAAATCTCCCCTTCCCCGCTACCCCCTGCCCTACACCAGACTTAAGCTTTAAAGTGTAAACTGCTTATTTTAACTTAGATACATCTCCCCACACCTGAAACTCAGTATAATGAATACTAGTTCACCCCCTTCTGAACCCTTCCTTTCAGTGTTACCAACAGCCTTCTTAGTGATATAGGTTCAATCTCTCTCACTTGGCTTCCACATCCATTTAGTTAGAATAACTTTTATTATTATTATTATTATTACTGTTAACAGCTGTTTAGCACTTACCATGTACCAGGCACAATGCCAAGTACTTATTCTTTCATCCTCAGAAGTGTTCTAGGAATTGAGTTGTTATACAGTTGGACCAACCATGTACAGAAAAATTAGACAGCTGCTTTAGGTCAAAACCCTCAGATATTGAAGAGCTGGGATTCAAACTCATGTAATCTGGCTCTGTAACCCAGAATTCATATTCACTGCCTTCGACCTCTTACTTAATTACATCTAGTCCCTTTCTCTTATACCTTACTCCAAGCTCTCATTACCTCTTGCCAAGACTACTGCAGTAGTAGTCTGACCACTTTCCCCAGATTCTCCCTCCTTTGCAGTCCATTTCATATACCAGCCTGAGATAAATTATCCCAAAGCGAGCCTAGGTACATTTAACTGTCCCTAGCTCAAAGGAAAATGGAATGGCTTCAAACTCACTAGTATTTAAAGGAATTTTTCCTCTTCTCCTTTGCCAATCCTATGCTATAAACAAACTTAATCACTTGCTGAAACACTATTAAATATTGATTTATCTAAGCTTGAAGTTGTCAAATTTATTTTCTTATGTACGAGATTTTGTAATTACCCATTTTATACATCATCCTGTGTTCATAAACCTCCAGACCATATAATAATCATCATCTATATGACTTGTTTTCCCTCTGAGATCTTTCAAATTCTCTCACATATAAGCATATGTTGTCGATTTCTTTTGAATATGTTTCCAATGTGTAATTGGCATGATGGTGGTTTTACAGCATAATTCCCAATGTTTATGTGAACCTTATGGGATTTGAATATGAGGAAGAAACTTGACTCATTAAGACATGTGCTCACATGTGCTCTGGGATGTCTTTATAGCCCCATCTATACCTTCTCTGGTTCCTTTTTTTTACCAAAGATGTCAATTTGCACCCTGGCTGGCTGTAGTTATAGATACTGGGTACAGAATCTTTTTTTTTTTTTTCCTCTCTCTCTCTCTCTTTTTAGAAAGCTAACTGACTGGTACAGCAGTCAAACCCATGACCTTGGCCTCGTTAGCACCGTGAGCTAACCAACTCTGACGTGTAGAAATTACACAAGCAACAGATCATAAGAAAAAACATAACTGAAAGATGGCCTTTGGGGAAATAATTTTCTTAAAGAGCATATCCAAATTGAGACCTGCATTTAGCAGCTTATATCAAATTCTTGATCCTGTAAAGTTGTTGGTTTTAAGAGTGCAAAACAATATAAAAATGGCAGTAGAGATTGTAAGATTATTTCCTTTCTTTTGTGATGCAAATTTATACAGAAACAGGGGTTCTAACCACCTGTCAGTAACATGTTTTCGTCAATTTTCCCATAGATGTTTGTTCATGAAGATAGCACTGTCGGCAAACAAGAGCTAGTGAGGGAAAGTATCCTACACACACAGTTCCCCAAACTAGTTTGCCAGTTTATCTCAGTGATTTGTAGTGCACTGTATTTGTTTTCCAGTGTTGTTGGTAAAGCAGAGTATGAGTGAAAATGGCTATGGTTGTAAGTGGTTTTGATAAATGCACAGGTGCCAAATATTACTATTGGAGTGACTTTTTCCACTGAAGCATTACTATTACCTGTACTACTATTTTGTACCCATCTTATAAAATATGGGGTGGAGTTTGATCAAGCTTTTATTGTGAAAAACAAGGCCTATTTCTGAATCTTTTGTACATTTCATGACTTGGGAGAAAGTATTTGTACATCATAGTCCCCTCTACCTCTTAATATCGGGATGCCAAGGTGTTGAGTTTGGTGTCAGAATTAGCAGGTTTATCAGTGAATCTTCTAGACAAGCAAAAATAGAACACATTTGCACAATCATGGTTGTCTGAGGGGTCAAGAGCAAGTGTTGATCCAATATCACAAGCAATGCATAATTCTGTTTACAGTTTTGAGGACTTAAAGCGTGTTTCTTCAACTATAACTGATGCTGTATTTCTTGAATCTTTCTGGTTGTTATGATAACTATATTAATTTTATCCTCATAACCTGAACTAGGCATTTGGAATTTAGTAAGTAATTGAAGTTTGAATAAATAATGAACATGATATAAATGAATTTTATATAATTGATAAAATAGACACTTGGATTGAATGGGATACCTGACATCATTGATAACAGGAAATAGTCAACAGTTTTATTATGGTTTCCTTATTTTTTTTTAATATGGAAATAAATCTATGATATGCTACATGTGACAAAGGTTATCTAACTTTAAGTACCCTTAAGAGAAAATGAAATTGAAATGATAAGATGGGGAACACGTGTACACCGTGGCGGATTTGTGTTGATGTATGGCAAAACCAATACAATATTGTAAAGTAATTAGCCTCCACTTAAATAAATTTATATTAAAAAATTAAAAATAAATCACATGACATAGAAAAAAAAAGAAATCATGTTTGCAAAACTCATTTGATTAAGTCAGAAATGTAGATAAATTCATCTTTAGGCAGCCTCAGATACAGAATTTGTTATTTTAAACAATCTATGAAGTTACAGATCTGATGTATGTTATTTTCACATTTACTATTAAGGAATTCTAAGTTGTTTTCTTTCCTCTTTCTGGGTTTGCACGTGTCACACAAACTACAAAGAATGTTAATTTGTTGGCCTGCTTCTCTTGAGAGGTTCACCACATTTTTGAGGTAGAACAGAAAAGGATTTTTAAAAAGGGAAGTAGTAGCTAGCTGTAAAGACTAAATGAGACAGATAAAAAGGATAGCATAGATGTGCATACAGTGTCCCATAATGAAATGTAATGATGGTCATTATTATTGATAAGTCCTTGAACTGAATTAGGCTGAGAGTCTTGAATCATCATTAGCATGAATAATAATAATGTTGATATTAGTATTATTAATACTGTTATATTTTGAGGTGACAAGGGAAACACATGAAAAGATAGCAGTTGGGACTTAAATATGAAGACGTTCCCAAGAGCAGGAAATGGCAGCCCACTCTGGTACTCCTCCCTGGAGGATCCTAGGACAGAGAAGCCTAGCAGGCTACAATCCATAGGGTCGCAAAGAGTCAGACATGACTGAAGCAACTTAGCTCACGTGCATGAAGAAGTTTCCAGTCAGGGCTACCATCAACCCATCTGGATAAAGTGTCACTTTTTGGAGAGTGCTGTTAGAAAAGACTAGAAGGAAAAGTCAGAGGATCCTGAGTTACAAGCTATATAGCTTGAGAGTTACCTTTTAGAAATGTACTGATGGAAAAATACTTTAAGAAGATCTATAGCAAAGATTTGAATTTCAGGGACTTTTAACATCACTGAGTACAACCCCTACCAATTTTGAAATACTGTGAGATTTAGGTGATTTGCCCAAGGTCACACCTTTTGTTGACGGCAAAAGAAGGTCTTGTACCACAGATATCCATCATGAAGGTAGCCTGGTACTCTTCTCATTTAAATAACCTGAAAACAGTGTTCAGAGTGGATATTATAAACAGGGTGTCAAATGTCACTCTAAAGCAAAATATTTTTATTTCATTTAGAATTATGCATATACATTGGAGAGGATGTAACCATAGTGACCAAAGTAAACAGGCTTTTAAAATTTCAATTAAGGTATTTTCATCAAAGCTGCATTATAAATACCATTTGTAGTAAATCTATTCTCTATGTCATACATTTATAATATATTCAAAATCAAATATCAAGAGTAAACTGTACTTCAACTGAAAATGTCATGTCAGTTTTTTGTTTGTTCAAATACTAGTGAAGATTAGTTTATTGGACCTATTTCTTTTAGAACAATAGAAGTTTGCGAACTATACTTGGTAGTAGAACAGGAAAGCATAACCATAGATATAAGTGATGTAAGAAGAATTCTATTCCCAATTGTGTGTTGAAAGACTGACAAACATTATATTAATATTGAGTAGGTAATTTGCAATTCTGTGTGGTTTACAGAGTTATCATNTTTGCGAACTATACTTGGTAGTAGAACAGGAAAGCATAACCATAGATATAAGTGATGTAAGAAGAATTCTATTCCCAATTGTGTGTTGAAAGACTGACAAACATTATATTAATATTGAGTAGGTAATTTGCAATTCTGTGTGGTTTACAGAGTTATCATATTTTGCTATTCTTAGGAACTTGACTTTGAATTGATTATGAATTGATTTTGGAGGTTTTCTGATACCCAGAAGACTTTAAATGGCAGAATTCCCTGTAGACATTCATGGAATAAATTATGTTGTTGTTCTTAGAGTGTGAAGCTGTCTATATTATATATACAGTGATCTAGTTTCTTTGGGTGACTAATGGCTCATAAGGTAGAGAATAATAGATGTATTCAATAGTGATGTACCCATTCGCATTTTGTAACAGATTTGTGATTGATAATTGTGAAGACTCAGATCTTTTGTTGTTACTGCCAAAAAGATAATATTTTTTGAAATAGAATTATTACTCTCAATAGCAAAATATATAACTATCATAACTATATATAAAATTATATATAGAGAAAGAACAATTCATTGAGGCTTCCCAGCTTTACAAGGACCCCACCAAGTCCAAAATGACTGACTATACTAGTAGCTGGTAATTAGCTTATTTCTAAAGAAAGTCAGAAGAATTACTCCATATTTATTGACAATGTAATGGTTATGAAAGTTTAATAATTAGTAGCTTTTACATGAATTTAATACATATATTTGTCATCCTCATGGTGTTCAAATGACCATAAGACATGAGTCATGCCCTTTATGATGGGTTTAAAAATTTAAATAAAATATTTGTTACCTGGGGCGTCCTCAAATATATTATAGTCTAAGCTTTATCATGAAATGCAAGCATTTTTCTAACAATCAAGAACAGCAGAGTATTCAAAACATGTTAGAGCAAGATCGTGAGCCCTGCGAAGGACTACCTAATTTTCTTTATCATTTTCTCCCTACCTCTGAGTCAGCCTTAAGTGGTTGTTTAAGGGAATAAGCACAAATTATGTTAGGAAAACTGAAGGTACACTACAGTTTCTTCTGAGATGTTAAGTCCTAAACAGACTTCAAACCCATAGATCTGCAGGAACAAAATGATGAAATAAAAGAGATGCAATTCATTTTCTGAGAAAACCTTCATTACCGAAAGCTGACTTGACCAGTGCCAGTCATGAGTTACCTGTTCCCCATATAGGGACAGCTGATAGACATTCTTGCACAAGTCCTTTATCTCAAAGTGAATTGGCCTTTTGAGTAGTATTTGGTTATCTGATTTGTTGAGATCAGTAGAGCAACAAAGAACCGTAGATAGAACTGTATTTCCTAATCAGTATATTAATATTAATGCCCATTCAACCTTTTGTAAAAGTACAGGAAACTCAGTTTCTTCCTCTTCTGTGGAGTCAGTGAAACTAGGTGAGAAAAAAACCAAATTTCTCTTTCTTATACATCCCCTGCATACAGCTCTGATTTCCAAGGCATATGCTCACCTTGAAATCCACTATTAAAATGATTCTAGGGAGCTGTGCATCGACTCATACACCTAACTGTCCCCTATACATTGCCTATCCCAATGATGAACGGAAGACTTGCTTGATTAAGGTGTCGGTTCCATTTGGTTTTGCTGCTCATGACACTCTTTTTGCTTTTCACATTTGCATATCATTTTTATTTATGTTTTTACTTGGTTTATATAGGTTTAGGGGGCTTTTTTAGTAGCTCAGATGGTAAAGCATCCACCTGCAAGCAGGAGATCTGGGCTCAATCCCTGGGTCAGGAAGATCCCCTGAAAAAGGAAATGGCCACCCATTCCAGTATCCTTTGCTGGAGAATTCCATGGGCAGTGGAGCCTGGTGAGCTGCAGTCCATGCAGTCGCAAAGAGTCGAACACAACTGACCGACTAACACGCACACACAGATATAGAAGGTTTATGCCCTTATTGGTTTTTATTCTGGTTACTTAGTGTCTTTGATCAGTAATAAGAAATAATTTGCTTTGTCATCTAATGGATTATGGTCTGTTTTCCGATTGTTTTTGCTTTTCAGATTCATCTGAACACCAGAAGGCTACATCATCTTATTTTTGTTACCAATAGGAGACACCCAAGTGTAGCTTACATATATTGTAAGACATATAGAAAGGGTTGCAAATTCCACATCTTGTCCTCTGTTTCTTAGTCCAATACTATTCAGAAAATGGTACATAAGAGTGTTGATAAACTAGCATTCTAAAAAAAGAAGCTTGAGATATGTTATTTTGATATATTGAAGTTGTTTATTTGTTGGAGTTAGTGTTCCCAAACTTTTGTACATAATATTGTTCCATAGGATGTGAAAATAAATTTAAAAAAAGAAAAGTTTGGTCCACGGTAGTCAAGGGAATTGTCTGTGACAAATAAATTGTGAAAATGCTGGGTTAAACAAACATTGACAAGTCTATTTACTGCATAATTGTTCCTGATTTAATATGTTACTTTTGTTGTAAATTTCAAAGAGGAGCTGCTGCTGCTACTGCTGCTGCTGCTGCTAAGTCACTTCAGTCATGTCCGACTCTGTGTGACCCCATAGACGGCAGCCCACCAGGCTTCCCCGTCCCTGGGATTCTCCAGGCAAGAATACTGGAGTGGGTTGCCATTTCCTTCTCCAATGCATGAAAGAGAAAAGTGAAAGTGAAGTCGCTCAGTCTGTCCGACTGTTAGCGACCCCATGGACTGCAGCCCACCAGGCTACTCCGTCCATTGGATTTTCCAGGCAAGAGTACTGGGGTGGGGTGCCATTGCCTTCCCCGAAAGAGGAGCTATGATATGAAATGTTTCCAAACTTATTTAGCTCTGTGTGTCTGTGTGTGTGTAATACCTTTTAACATCTCAAGCATGGTGCTTGGTTCGGGAAAAGGTGGTCTAGCTATTTATTCTTGTATACATAAGATGGAGGTGAAATGGACAAAGGACAAAACTGTTGAAGTTTCTTAATACACCATACCTTAAATGACTGTAGACCTTATTGGCAAAGCTTCCTGCTTATAGGAAATTCCCATTGAAATGTTTAGAGGGAGGGGAAAAAATCAAATAGAATTATTTTAAAAAGCATTGACAATATGCAGTCATTGGATATAAGAAAGAATAGAATACTTTTAGCTACTATCTAAACAGTATGGATTATATTATACCTAGGCCTTCAGAACATTATAAAGCTATGCATGAATGCAAGCCCGATTACTGGTAATTAGAATGCTGTTGCTTTTGGAACATGTGATCCATTTACACCAACATGCCATAACCCCTGTTCAAGGATTATCAGTTTATAAACATATTATTTGCAGTGCAAGTTATTTAAAACATCCTCCAGTTGATCAGAAAATAAATCACTGTCACTGAAACTGAGTACTTATAACAGCAAAATGAAAAACATCGAACTGCAGCGAAACTGTGATCATGAAAGACTCTCCCATTAACAGCTTAAAACCCTCTGTGAACCATTACTAAGAACAGAATAACACTGTGAAAAACCTGCATAAATATATTGCAACAGTTGCCCTAGTTCCATAGTTTCGAACTGAAGTTGCAGAGACTCCCATATGGGAAAAGCGCTTGTACATATCTCTCTGATGGTGTTGGTCTAGTGATGTTTGATTCCATTTTGATGGGTTTGTTGCTAGCATGATTCCTGCTGTCACTAGGATTTGTGTTTATTATAGCTGTTTCCTTTTTAATAAAGGATGCTGTTGCATATACACATTGAAAGGAAGCTGTCTTTTCAGAAATTACATTCTGTATGCTGAGCTAGTCATTGTGATGTTGTAAAGTGAGTGTTTTGCTACCAACAGAGTAGGATTATATTTTTTTAATGTACTGATTAGTGTGTTGTTGTTTCATTATAAGAAAGGACCTAGTGTTATTTTTATTTTGTGTTTGTTTTTAAATAGTGTGCACTTTCAAGGAGAAATAGCAAAGGAGGCAATACTGTGTAGCTGAACATACCTTGATAGAACAACTTGAAGAGCAGGGGAAATGAATATGCAGTAAGGGAGAGAATGTCTGAAGTCAATAAGCATATCTCATCTAGGCTGAGCTGAAGCAGTGTCTAATGCCATAGCCAAGACTCAGAGCTGAGAGATCCCAGGCCAAGAAAATAGGCAAAGAGTGGGAGGCAATGAGGCAGGGAGGTGTCACGAGGGCAGATAAGCCAGTTGTGCTGAGTAGTGTTTTTCTCACCTGGAGCTGCTTTTGACAACCTCATGCCCAATGATATTTTCAAGTTGAAAATGTCCCAGAGAGGTCTGTCTATAAAGTAAACTAAACAAGGATGAACAGAACATACATAAAAAGAAGCTTCAAGAAACCTGATATAATTAGTTTAGAGTATGCTAGCCAAGTGCCACTGAAGGCATTTCTAATCAGGTACAGACTCTCTCCTCCTCTCCTTACCTCTTCTTCCCTGTTTCTTTCTTTCTCAGACTAAAAAAAAGTGCTCAGCATAGCCAAGGATGCACCATGCTGTAGCAATTGAGAGCAGAAGTACAGAAAGCAGAATTCAGCATAACTCTTTTGGTTCCAAGTTGAATGAGAGGATAGGGCCACTGGTGGGGGGGTGGGGAGTAGCGGTCAGGAGTGACAGGCTTGCTGCCCGCTGACTGTAAGCTGTCACCAGGCTGGGAAAATTCACCTCTTGCTATTCTACTCCTCTCTTTCATGCACACCTGTCATCAGCATTCATATAGTATTTCTAGAATCTCTACAGTCTCATTTAATGGGATGTGTGTTCCTCATCCCTGAACCAAATTCAGAATTACCAAGATGTTGGATTCAATCCGGAGGGAGAAAAAACTAGTCCAGACCGAGCATCCTGGAAGAATATCTTTCTCCACTCCCCTGTTGTCATTTTAACAATCTCACCCTCCTCCACATGCATACACACTCTCTGATTCCCCTTCACCTGGAGGGTTAGGACACTGCCTTGTTTTTTTGGAGGACCTCGGTAACAAATCTATATTCCCATGGGTACTTTTGTACTTATCAACATAGCTTCCTGGAAGCACCTGTGATATGTCAACACTTTTCTTTGGAACTTTATCCTCTACCACAAAGAAATTGACTTTAAGCTATATACCTGAAGTGGAATACTTTCTTTCTCAACCAAAGAAATGGTTAAGAAAGGCCAAGAAGTGACCCACAGACTTCGAAAATGAACTTATGGTTGCTGGGGTGAAGGAATAATTAGGAAGTTTGGGATGGTCTTGTACATATTGCTATATTTAAAATGGATAACCAAGAAGGACCTACTGTATAGCTCATGGAACTCTGCTCAGTGTTATGTGGGAGCTGGCATGGGAGGGAGGTTTGAGGAAGAATGGATACATACATATGTATGGCTGAGTCCCTTCGCTGTTCACCTGAAGCTATCACAGCATTTGGCTTCCCTGGAGGCTCAGATGGTAAAGAATCTGCCTGCAATGCAGGAGACCTGGGATACATCCCTGGCTCAGGAAGATCCCCTGGAGAAGGGAATGGCAACCCCCTCCAGTATTCTTGCCTAGAGATTCCATGAACAGAAAAACCTGGTGGGCTACAGTCCATGGGGTTGCATAGATTGTTATTTCAGTTGGATGATTCGGTAGATAATGGATTATGAATGAGATACAGTACAAAATAATGTTGGAAATGTCCACTGAGGCTAGCCCCATCAGAGACTTCAGCACCTCAGGAAGAAGTTTTTATTAAATGTATAAGTCAGATTTTTTAGTGGAGCCTTACTATGAGGGGGCAGAGATGAAGAAAAGCCAATATTAAATCATCAAAATGATTTTGCCGGTTACAAACCCCTTGCCATGGGAAGCTAGAAGTGTATTCCTATAAGACAGAAATAAGCCACACAAAGAAAGACAAATATCATATGCTATCACTTATATGTGGAATCTTAAAAAGTGACACAAAGGAACTTATATACAAAACAGAAATAGGCTCACAACATAGAAAATAAACTCATGGTTACAAAAGGGGAAAGAGGATGATGAATAGATTAGAAGTTTGGGATTAACATATATGCACTACTATAAATAAAGTAGATGACTAGCAAGGACCTACTGTATAGCACATGGAGACTACTCAATATTTTGTAATAGCCTATAATGGAAAAGAATATGTGTATCTGTGTGTGTGTGTGTGTGTATATATATATATATATATATATATATATATATATATCAGTTCAGTTCAGTCACTCAGTTGTGTCCGACTCTTTGCGACCCCATGAATCGCAGCACGCCAGGCCTCCCTGTCCATCACCAACTCCGGGAGTCCACTCAGACTCACGTCCATCGAGTCCGTGATGCCATCCAGCCATCTCATCCTTGGTCGTCCCCTTCTCCTGCCCCCAATCCCTCCCAGCATCAGAGTCTTTTCCAATGAGTCATCTCTTCTCATGAGGTGGCCAAAGTACTGGAGTTTCAGCTTTAGCATC
>SJYX01021569.1:341457-412726 GCA_006410675.1 Oreotragus oreotragus | reverse complement strand
TAAGCCAGAAAGAAAAACACCAATACAGTATACTAACACATATATACGGAATTTAGAAAGATGGTAATGAGGACCCTGTATGCAAGACTTTACTAGGAGATACAGATGTGTAGAGTGGATTTTTGGACTCTGAGGGAGAGGGTGAGGGAGAGGGTGGGATGATTTGGGAGAATAGCATTGAAATATGTATACTATCATGTAAGAAACGAATCGCCAGTCTGTGTTCGATGCAAGATGCAGGATGCTTGGGGCTGGTGCATGGGGATGATCCGGAGGGATGATGTGGGATGGGAGTTGGGGGGTGGTTCATAAAAAAAAATAAAAATAAAAAAAAGTAAAGTCGCCTTCAAATATTGGTTGAAAATCAGACTGGAAATTGTTTTGATTTTATGCATACTCAAATGACATGCTAATTTATACTTTTAGAAATATATCTGCACATAGTATAATTTGGAAAAACACAATTATATTAAACTATTTGGATTAACAAATGGCAGTGTCAAATACAAAAACCCACAGCAGTAGAATCGAGCACTATAAGTAAATTTTAATGTTTACATCAGACATATATCCCTCTGTATCTAATGAAAATACATTATTTATATTTGTCACTTTGGAGACCCTTTTGAAAATAGTACAAGTGTACTTTCAGAACAGATAATAGTCTGTGTCGCTTGTGGATTGGAGCCAGTGTTCTCCTGAGTTTATTCTTATTAGTTTTAATGCAATTAAAATGTATTTAGAAGCCTAATAATATTATTCATGGCACATGTCTGTAAGTTTAAGCATGTGATTCTTTAGGGAGACCAAAAAATAATTTATTTAGTGATTCAGAGGAGAAGCTGCACATAGGATATGAAAGGGGCGATGCCAAAAGGAAAGGAAGGAAGCCCGGGGAAATGCCATATTTTTAATTACTTCCAAAGGGTACTGGTATATGTTTTGTAACTGTTCATCTCTGTTTTTATGAAGTGCTGACTCTTTGAAGCACAAAATTACATGTGTGTGCCTGAAGGCATATGGAAAGGAAACACACCAGAAACTACCACTGACTCTTAGCCACTGACTAATTTAATATGTACAGTTTGGAGAGGTCTGGGAGTCCAGCGAATCTACTGATTTTGATTAGTTTTTCAAGAAGGAGAAGGAAAAAACATTTTCAATCGAAAACCTACCCCTGAACATTTGTTACATTAGAGATGATGCTTTGAGATTTTCTTCCTGACTGAAAAATAGGTTGTTAATACCAAAAGGTCATTTGCACCTCTAGATTTTGCTATGAACTATGATATACCTTTGCAAATAGAGATCATTTACTCTAATTTTTTCCCCAGCGCTTAAAAAGCAACTACAGAAAGAGAGGCTTTTTCAAATAACTTATACATAATTCTAAAACTTGTCCCTCAGCGGTGTATTCAATATCTTAATGCTATAATTTGACTTTACAAATAACCAACTGTAAGGGAAACAATAACACTTTGGTGACTCGAGATGATTCTGCTTTAAAAACATATGTAAAGAAAACCAGTGTTTTCCTGGTGATTCAAAGACTTCCATAATATTCCCATTTGGGAAGCCACTTCCTCTAAGCGTTCTGGCGAGAGTGCAGATGGGGGCTTATGAATAGGGGTGCACTTTTTACTTCCATGTAGAAAGCTATAATCAAAGGAACAAATACCTCATGTAGCTAAAAGTCAGATGTACCATTTAATATTTTCAGATAGCTACTGCAGTGTCATTTCATATAAACTTCCTTTCATTGACTATAGAAAACAGCACCTGCCTGCCAGGTTTTGAATGTCCTTCTTTTAACTATAAAAGTAAACAGTAGAGAAATCTCACGTTTCTAGTACTTTTTAGGATAAGTTTGCAAAAAGAGACAGGAGAAAAGAGAAACTCCTTTATTGTTTACTAGCATTAAATAAAATCTTTGAAGAGAGCGCCATAGTGACAGGAAAGCACCATAAGATCAGTAAAATGACAAAACAGTCAACAGTCAACCAGACAGCTCCCAGTAGATGTAATCAACTCGTCCATCAATGTGTTAAATCTGTCTTTTACAATTTTTTGTTTTGCTTTTCATCTCTTGAATTTTTTTTTTAATGATAACATCTCCATTTTTGTTCTTGCTATTTTTCTATGTAACCTAACAGACATATTCTGATAGCCTGTGCTGCTGCTGCTAAGTTGCTTCAGTCATCTCCGACTCTGTGTGACCCCAAAGATGACAGCCCACCTGGCTCCTCTGTCCCTGGGATTCTCCAGGCAGGAATACTGGAGTGGGTTGCCATTTCCTTCTCCATTGATAGTCTATACTCAAACACAAAGGTTTGAGAGATTTAGAGGAACCTACAAAGAGTGCAATTATAAAAGGCCTCTGTAGCTTAAGACTCGGAGAAGGCAATGGCACCCTACCCCAGTACTCTTGCCTGGAACATCCCATGGATGGAGGAGCCTGGTGGGCCGCAGTGCATGGGGTCGCTAAAAGTGGGACACGACTGAGTGATTTCCCTTTCACCTTTCACTTTCCTGCACTGGAGAAGGAAATGGCAACCCACTCCAGTGTTCTTGCCTGGAGAATCCCAGGGACGGGGGAGCCTGGTGGGCTGCCGTCTATGGGGTCGCACAGAGTCAGACACGACTGAAGCGACAGCAGCAGCAGCTTAAGACTTAGGAATATATTGATGTCCAGAGTAAAATACCGCTGATCAGCACTGCCTGTGCTCTCCAGGCAGAGATGACTTTAACCATCTGTACAAGACTATGGACACACCGTTTCTCTTAAGCAGATTTGCTCACCTTACAGTTTAGAGTCATTCTAGTGATGGACTGCTACTTGTGTACACGGCTGTAGACGAAGAGGTAAGTGGACAAGCCGCAGCATCCTCTTCATACACGTGAATGGTGAGCTAGCTCTTCTGTCGTTTATATCTTCTTAGTACAGGGTCTGCCTCAGCAGCCCTGCTTCTTAGAAATATCAATATACTTGATAGCATTGCTCCAGGAGAGAAAATACATATAGACATCTTCAGAAATATAGGACCGTCTGGTTAGAATTACTTTTAGTGGCTGCAGGGAATATTAGTAGTTCATTGTTAATACGGAGAAGGCAGTGGCACCTCACTCCAGTACTCTTGCCTGGAAAACCCCATGGACGGAGAGGCCGTAGGCTGCAGTCCATGGGATCGCTGAGTCAGCCACGACTGAAGCGACTTAGCAGCAGCAGCAGCAGCAGCATCGTTAATACAGAGAGCAAAAAGGACAGTCACTTAGATGTCTTAGGCAAAATAAGTTTTGTGTTGCTTAGGTTTTCTTCCAAATGTTACGGTATTTTAGGCATAGTGCTTGGCTTTCAATTCTTTCTAAATATTTCTTAATGCACACTTCTAAGGGGCCTCATTTTAACAGAATCTTCTTTATTAGATCTATGTCATTTGGGCCTTGTTTCTGTTCTTTAATTTAGTGAAGGGAAAGTTAATGATTTTACTCTTTGGAGTTGAACATCTTTGTGAATTTAAATATACACTATATAGAAGACTAATAAACAGAAGATTCGTTTTTTAAAGATGGTCAAATACAAATTGAAAGCAACTACCATCTGTACAAAATTTTTCATAAAAATCATTGAAGGAAGAAAAGCATGTTATCGTATATACCAGCCTTTATGCATTATCCAATAAAATGACATTTCAGAAAATTCACAGTGGGTAGCATATGGAATACCCCATTAACACTGATTAGATTTAATAATGTTTGTATCACTGTTTGGGAACATGTACAAGGGATGTGACAGCCATGTATTATTAACATCAAAATAACTCAGAAGAAAAACTCCTGATTAAAGCAAGATTGATTTAGAAACTTAGCAAAATCGCAGCCAGAAATAAACACCTACCCACCTGCCCAAGACTGGGGACTTTCTTTTATGCATACAAAACAGACTTGCTTCCTAGGGCTGTGAGATGGCTGCTATGAAAATTATAATGGGCTGTGACAATACCATTTTCAGCTTGTCCAGAATGGCATGAAACCTAGTCTCAGAAGGACAACATTGATGCTCGAGTCAAGGTTTTAGCCAACTGGCTTCAAAGGAAAGCAAGATGGGGTCCACAGCTGTGCTGAGCTGCGCTTGGCACATGTGCATAGATTAAGCTCAGCATCACAATAGCAGACTCACTCATGGACTGTCATGGTAACTGATGCCCACCTGTCCTGGGGAGCAATGTGTGTAGTGCCTTTGTGTTTTCATAGAAGAGGTCTCTGTACTATGTTCACTGGGTCATTTCTAGAAAAGGGAAGCACCAGCAGATTACAGTAAATGGGAGAAGGAGGTTGTTTCATTGGACGATTTGAAAACCTAGTTGGGAAGAATTCCCACCACTTACAAACGGAACACTTATACTATAATTTCTGTGCCTGCATTCTGAAATATAAGAATGCTCATCAGACACTTTTATGAACAAGTATCTGCAGGCTTTGGTAATTTTTTTGTTATGTATTTAGCCCTTTTTCAAAGTTGACATTTCCCTAATACTGAGTTGGCCAAAAAGTTTGTTTGGATTTTTCCATAACATCTTATAGGAAAATCTGAATGAAGTTTTTGGCCAACCCAATACTGACATTGCCTTTTTAAATAGAATTTTTCATATCCTGCCCCAAATTCCATTTAATTAATTCCTTATTAATTCATCTAAAAGCAAAGAATAATCCTCCAGAACCAATCCTCTTCCCTGTTGTTAGCCTGGGGCCTATGTTTTTTTGTTTCATTCAGTTTAGTCGCTCAGTTGTGTCCCACTCTTTGTGACCCCATGAACACCAGGCCTCCCTGTCCATCACCAACCCAAACCCATGTCCATTGGCTCAGTGATGCCATCCAGCCATCTCATCCTCTGTCGTCTCCTTCTCCTCCTGCCCTCAGTCTTACCTGATGCGAAGAGCTGAGTCATTTTGTTTTGTAATAATATCAAAACATATATAGATATAAAGTACTGAGGGAATCTAGTTTCATCATATAATTCTTTTGTTCTTATGTATTATTAGCTGCTTAATTACTAGGTCATCTTATTGTTTTCTCTAGATCCAGAATCTGCCATTGCTCTTATTTAGCTTATGCATATTAATTTCAATCCAGTTTTAATAAATTGTCACTTATATTAAAATTTTAAATCAGTAGTAAATGTGCAAATATTATCTTTTCTACATGTTCGTTTTAGGTAATTGTCCTATTTTCTACTTTTATTTTATTTTTACTGGGAAAAATTATTTATAAGCTGAATAATATTATAACACATAAACATTCTATTAACTTGATTCATAAAATGAGTTCAAGATGCTTCTCATATATGTTAGACCATATAGCCATAGTCATCATTTTTTTTCACTAGTATTTGAGGGCACACGTGCTTGCTCAGTTGCTCATTCATGTCCAACAATTTGCGACCCCCTGGCCTGTAGCTCATATGACAGAGGATGAGATGGTTGGATGGCATCTCTGACTCAATGGACATGAGTTTGAGTAAGCTCTGGGATGGACAGGGAGGCCTGGAGTGCTGCAGTCCATGGGGGTCTCAAAGAGTTGGACATGACTGAGCAACTGAACTGAAATGAATTTGAATGATTAGACGGACTACTTTTCCTGACTCTGAATTTCCACATGAAATCTAACCTCCAATCAGGTTTCAACAGAGGAGAAAGTTCTCATACAAGAACAATCTCCTAGTAGAAGACCCACTCAGGCAAATGCTGTATATGCATTTCCAGTGACCTAGAAATTCCACTCCAAGGAAAATTTCACATAGGTTCATAAAGGGACATGAATAAGGATATTCTTTGCACACTGTATTGGCAAGAAGTTGTGTGTCCATCACAGCAAGAGGAAGTGAGATAAAATTCAGTGGATGCACATGACAGAGTATTATGCAGCAATTTGAAGCAAAGGACTACACAGTGGCACACAGAAAATGTTTGCTGAGTGTGGGGCTTTGTCACACATGGTGCAAGATGCTTAGAGACAGGTCAGGAATCCCAGGGAGAAGAGCTACAGCACAGAGTAGGACACATAGTTGTCCTTTGCCATGGCATCCCCTGGAGAGAAGTAAATGGCAACCCACTCCAGTATCCCTGCCTGGAAAATCTCATGGACAGAGGAACCTGGTGGATTGCAGTNGGAGCCTGGTGGGCTGCCGTCTATGGGGTCGCACAGAGTCAGACACGACTGAAGCGACAGCAGCAGCAGCTTAAGACTTAGGAATATATTGATGTCCAGAGTAAAATACCGCTGATCAGCACTGCCTGTGCTCTCCAGGCAGAGATGACTTTAACCATCTGTACAAGACTATGGACACACCGTTTCTCTTAAGCAGATATTGCTCACCTTACAGTTTAGAGTCATTCTAGTGATGGACTGCTACTTGTGTACACGGCTGTAGACGAAGAGGTAAGTGGACAAGCCGCAGCATCCTCTTCATACACGTGAATGGTGAGCTAGCTCTTCTGTCGTTTATATCTTCTTAGTACAGGGTCTGCCTCAGCAGCCCTGCTTCTTAGAAATATCAATATACTTGATAGCATTGCTCCAGGAGAGAAAATACATATAGACATCTTCAGAAATATAGGACCGTCTGGTTAGAATTACTTTTAGTGGCTGCAGGGAATATTAGTAGTTCATTGTTAATACGGAGAAGGCAGTGGCACCTCACTCCAGTACTCTTGCCTGGAAAACCCCATGGACGGAGAGGCCGTAGGCTGCAGTCCATGGGATCGCTGAGTCAGCCACGACTGAAGCGACTTAGCAGCAGCAGCAGCAGCAGCATCGTTAATACAGAGAGCAAAAAGGACAGTCACTTAGATGTCTTAGGCAAAATAAGTTTTGTGTTGCTTAGGTTTTCTTCCAAATGTTACGGTATTTTAGGCATAGTGCTTGGCTTTCAATTCTTTCTAAATATTTCTTAATGCACACTTCTAAGGGGCCTCATTTTAACAGAATCTTCTTTATTAGATCTATGTCATTTGGGCCTTGTTTCTGTTCTTTAATTTAGTGAAGGGAAAGTTAATGATTTTACTCTTTGGAGTTGAACATCTTTGTGAATTTAAATATACACTATATAGAAGACTAATAAACAGAAGATTCGTTTTTTAAAGATGGTCAAATACAAATTGAAAGCAACTACCATCTGTACAAAATTTTTCATAAAAATCATTGAAGGAAGAAAAGCATGTTATCGTATATACCAACCTTTATGCATTATCCAATAAAATGACATTTCAGAAAATTCACAGTGGGTAGCATATGGAATACCCCATTAACACTGATTAGATTTAATAATGTTTGTATCACTGTTTGGGAACATGTACAAGGGATGTGACAGCCATGTATTATTAACATCAAAATAACTCAGAAGAAAAACTCCTGATTAAAGCAAGATTGATTTAGAAACTTAGCAAAATCGCAGCCAGAAATAAACACCTACCCACCTGCCCAAGACTGGGGACTTTCTTTTATGCATACAAAACAGACTTGCTTCCTAGGGCTGTGAGATGGCTGCTATGAAAATTATAATGGGCTGTGACAATACCATTTTCAGCTTGTCCAGAATGGCATGAAACCTAGTCTCAGAAGGACAACATTGATGCTCGAGTCAAGGTTTTAGCCAACTGGCTTCAAAGGAAAGCAAGATGGGGTCCACAGCTGTGCTGAGCTGCGCTTGGCACATGTGCATAGATTAAGCTCAGCATCACAATAGCAGACTCACTCATGGACTGTCATGGTAACTGATGCCCACCTGTCCTGGGGAGCAATGTGTGTAGTGCCTTTGTGTTTTCATAGAAGAGGTCTCTGTACTATGTTCACTGGGTCATTTCTAGAAAAGGGAAGCACCAGCAGATTACAGTAAATGGGAGAAGGAGGTTGTTTCATTGGACGATTTGAAAACCTAGTTGGGAAGAATTCCCACCACTTACAAACGGAACACTTATACTATAATTTCTGTGCCTGCATTCTGAAATATAAGAATGCTCATCAGACACTTTTATGAACAAGTATCTGCAGGCTTTGGTAATTTTTTTGTTATGTATTTAGCCCTTTTTCAAAGTTGACATTTCCCTAATACTGAGTTGGCCAAAAAGTTTGTTTGGATTTTTCCATAACATCTTATAGGAAAATCTGAATGAAAGAGCAATGTGTGTAGTGCCTTTGTGTTTTCATAGAAGAGGTCTCTGTACTATGTTCACTGGGTCATTTCTAGAAAAGGGAAGCACCAGCAGATTACAGTAAATGGGAGAAGGAGGTTGTTTCATTGGACGATTTGAAAACCTAGTTGGGAAGAATTCCCACCACTTACAAACGGAACACTTATACTATAATTTCTGTGCCTGCATTCTGAAATATAAGAATGCTCATCAGACACTTTTATGAACAAGTATCTGCAGGCTTTGGTAATTTTTTTGTTATGTATTTAGCCCTTTTTCAAAGTTGACATTTCCCTAATACTGAGTTGGCCAAAAAGTTTGTTTGGATTTTTCCATAACATCTTATAGGAAAATCTGAATGAAATTTTTGGCCAACCCAATACTGACATTGCCTTTTTAAATAGAATTTTTCATATCCTGCCCAAAATTCCATTTAATTAATTCCTTATTAATTCATCTAAAAGCAAAGAATAATCCTCCAGAACCAATCACTTTTCTTCCCTGTTGTTAGCCTGGGGCCTATGTTTTTTTGTTTCGTTCAGTTTAGTCGCTCAGTTGTGTCCCACTCTTTGTGACCCCATGAACACCAGGCCTCCCTGTCCATCACCAACCCAAACCCATGTCCATTGGCTCAGTGATGCCATCCAGCCATCTCATCCTCTGTCGTCTCCTTCTCCTCCTGNTTCAGTTTAGTCGCTCAGTTGTGTCCCACTCTTTGTGACCCCATGAACACCAGGCCTCCCTGTCCATCACCAACCCAAACCCATGTCCATTGGCTCAGTGATGCCATCCAGCCATCTCATCCTCTGTCGTCTCCTTCTCCTCCTGCCCTCAGTCTTACCTGATGCGAAGAGCTGAGTCATTTTGTTTTGTAATAATATCAAAACATATATAGATATAAAGTACTGAGGGAATCTAGTTTCATCATATAATTCTTTTGTTCTTATGTATTATTAGCTGCTTAATTACTAGGTCATCTTATTGTTTTCTCTAGATCCAGAATCTGCCATTGCTCTTATTTAGCTTATGCATATTAATTTCAATCCAGTTTTAATAAATTGTCACTTATATTAAAATTTTAAATCAGTAGTAAATGTGCAAATATTATCTTTTCTACATGTTCGTTTTAGGTAATTGTCCTATTTTCTACTTTTATTTTATTTTTACTGGGAAAAATTATTTATAAGCTGAATAATATTATAACACAAAAACATTCTATTAACTTGATTCATAAAATGAGTTCAAGATGCTTCTCATATATGTTAGACCATATAGCCATAGTCATCATTTTTTTTCACTAGTATTTGAGGGCACACGTGCTTGCTCAGTTGCTCATTCATGTCCAACAATTTGCGACCCCCTGGCCTGTAGCTCACCAGGCTCCTCTGTCCATGAAATTTTCCAAGAAAGAATACTGGAGCGGGTTGCCATTTCCTTCTCCAAGGGATCTTCCTGACCCAGAGATGGAACCCCCATCTCCTGTGTCTCCTACATTGGCAGGCAGATTCTTTAGCAAAGCCACCTGGGAAGCTTAGGACTTGAGCCAGTCAGTCAGTCAGTTCAGTCGCTCAGTCGTGTCCGACTCTTTGNACTGGAGCGGGTTGCCATTTCCTTCTCCAAGGGATCTTCCCGACCCAGAGATGGAACCCCCATCTCCTGTGTCTCCTACATTGGCAGGCAGATTCTTTAGCAAAGCCACCTGGGAAGCTTAGGACTTGAGCCAGTCAGTCAGTCAGTTCAGTCGCTCGGTCGTGTCCGACTCTTTGCGACCCCATGAATCGCAGCACGCCAGGCCTCCCTGTCCATCACCATCTCCCGGAGTTCACTCAGACTCATGTCCATCGAGTCCGTGATGCCATCCAGCCATCTCATCCTCGGTCGTCCCCTTCTCCTCCTGCCCCCAATCTCTCCCAGCATCAGAGTCTTTTCCAATGAGTCAACTCTTCGCATGAGGTGGCCAAAGGACTGGAGTTTCAGCTTTAGCATCATTCCTTCCAAAGAAATCCCAAGGCTGATCTTCAGAATGGAGTAGTTTTATCTAAATTAATTTTCATCCACTAATGAATGTTAGGAAGCATTGTGCATCATTACAAGTCTTTGTTCCTAGACTAAATATTTCCCAAGATGTATAACTATATAAACATATTATTTCCATCTCCCTTTTCCATCCAAAAGTAACTTTAAGGCATTATGACAAAAGCAATAATGTATTTATAGAGACAGAATAAATCATAAGCAGTAAAGATGAAAGAATCAGATTAGACATTCTATTTGCTTATGCAGTATGGTGTCTCTTATGCCCAGGTTTCCATCTTTACAGAACTTACTGAGTCTGTTTCACCCACACTGCAATCTAACTGATTTTCTTTTCTCTGCTATCTGTTATTCAGTGATTACGTGTTTGGATGTGTGTTTTATGCAAAATAACTAACAGCCTAAGATTTTGGCACACTTCGCTCTTATGTCTTGAGAATGCCTGGGCATTTGTGGATAAAAGAGATATATTTTTGTTTGTATATAGAAAGGAGTGAAAATCACTCCCAACTACTCCCCCTGCCACTAAAATGAATACCCTGAGATGCTAAAAGGAAAGTACCCACTTTAAAACAAACAAACACGAAGTCTTGTGTATCGGAGTGATTTAAGTAGTAATGTACAAAAGAAGCCTACATTAACAATTAGTGCTTTTGTTTTGTTTTTGAGACTTTCACTAAACTGGGCACTGGTATATATAACCTATTCTGTCTCTTGTTTCGCCCTATGTAGAGCTTTAGCAGGAGCATCTCAATTACCTTAGACCAGCCAATGAGTACCTGCAGCATTTGCAGGCAGCCTCACGTCTTCCAGGGCTCTCAGCTGTTCCACAGGAGAGGGCACACCACACGGAGCCAGCCAGGCTCTCTTCTTAGAGCCACAGCTTAATCGTAGCATCCCAGATTGTTTCTGCTATCCTTGGCTGTTCCCTGGGTAGCTCTGCCTAACCTTAGACTCCTTCTCTTGCATTGTCACAAGTGGCTCTAAAATGTGTCTCAGAGTTTATCTAGGTGTATCCACTGGCATTTTTTCTGTCCCCTTCATTCCTAGAAACACACACTCTGTTCCTCTAGGCTTGTAAGCAACGTCTGTATACTAATTTGACCTGGAACAGTGGGGGTGGAGGAGAGGGAGGAGAAAACCATTGGCCATTCTATCTTGAATTTTGCAGAGAACTCAGACATTCAAGCAAAATTTTAGATCCAGTATATGTATATGTTATATTTGTGTGTGTGTGTGTCTGTGTGATGAGTTAATGACCTCAATAGAAGTCTACCCTTTTTAAAATTGTGGTAAAAATTGTGAAAAATGAGATCTACCCTCTTAACAGTTTAAGTGTACAATACAGGATTCTTTACTATAAGCACAATGTAATGTGGCAGATCTTGTTACCGATTGAATTGGGCCTTGATGCTCAACACTTAGAAAATCAAAGCGTTGGTAGAGAGGGAAGTTGTCTTTAATCAAAATGCTGGCAATCTGGGGAGACTGTGGACTCAGTGCGCCTGGAAAACCACCTTGAAAGATGGTGCTTGGCCATGAAAGTTTTAAAGGAAAGGCGGGAACTCATCCCAGTGAAACCATGAAATAGAGGTGCAGAGTCATCACCATCCCCCACTGTGTGCAGTCTTGTGCGCAGGCTGTTGACTACTCGCGATCTTCCTCTAGATGTTATCTTGTTCACAGTTTGGTCACCTAGTTTGTTCGTGAGATTACTGAAGGGAAAGCTAGTGAAGAGGTCTGGTCATCTGTTATTTACTTACTCTTTATCCCTACTTCTTTGATCTATGAAAAGATCCGAATTAGGCAAGGGATTGTGTGATTGGACTTCCCTTGTCGCTCAGTCAGTAAAGAATCCATTGTGTGACTAAAAGATCCAAATTGAAAGGTGTGCTGGGGCTGGGGATGAGTAGAGCGTGGCGGTGCTGGGTTAAAAGTTAGTTACTGTATATAGCTTTGTTAAAGTGACAAGGAAAGGCGCTTCCTGCTGAGGACAGTTTGCCAAGCGCTACTTAACAATCTCTAGAAATTTGTTTGTCTTGTTTGACTGAAATTCTATATGCATTGTAAGGCAACTCCCCTATTTCCCCTCCCTCAGCCCCTGGCAACCATGAGTATATTCATTTTCTAGGAGTTTGACTACTTTATTAGATACTTGACATAAATGGTGTCATGCAGCATTTGTCCTTCTGTGTCAGGCTTATTTGACTTAGTATAGTATACTCTGGGTTACATGCATGTTACAGCATATGACAGACTTCCTTCTTTTGTATGGTTGAATAGTATTCCATTGTATGTATATACCACATATTCATTATTCATTCATTCATGAGACAGATTGTTTCCATTTCTTGCCTATTGTGAATGATGCTGTAATGCACATGGGAATGCAAATATCTTTTTGAAATCCTGCCTTTTTTCTTTTTCTTAGTCCAAATGCTGGCTTTGAATAACACATTGATATTGAAATTTATATGATTCCTAAGGATCATGTGATTTTTTGAGATGTCATAGACACCCAGACACAGCAAACACATTAAAGATAGATTTATAGTCCTAGTTTATATCCATGTCACAAATGCAATGCTACTGAAATTATTTTGTTGTTGTTTGTTTTCCTAAAGCAGAAAACTTTCACAGGGTACATTTTTATCTTTCCAACAAAGGAGAGAAAAGAAAAGAAAAGGAATGTGTTGTTTGAAAGTATTTGAATAGCTTCTTCCATAGAAAATGTCTTTCTGCATTAAATAATGCAATTTCCTATTGAAGACAAACATTGATACTAGAGAAAATACAGCATCCATTAACAATGTAGCAAAAGTAATCAATTCTTACATATGTATGTATACACACACATACCTGGATCCATACATGCACATACATCCATATTTAGTGAACCTTAAAAAATAGATGAAGAGTTTCTAAAAAGTATAAGAAATGTGATGCAAGAAAAACAGCTTTGCCTCAGAAAATTCTAGTGTAGCCAAAATTACATTTTCCTAGTACATTTTCTAGCTTAGAGTTGGTCCAGAATAACTGACCATATTGATTAAATACAGGGAAACAATCTGAAATGTTTGGCTGCCATGATTGAAGTGTTAGATTAAGGTGCTTTATATCCTGAAATGAGCTTGTTTTCAACCTTGCGAAAAATTTTATTAGGTGAAGAAGAGATTAGACTTAGGATCAGGGTTGCATGATCATCTAAAAACAATTTATGTAAGGTGATGGTGTGGATAGATTCTGAGAAGTGAGCATAGATCTTCAATGCTTAGAGAACTAGGAGCTGAAAATTTAATGCCAGGGATGACAGACAGCCCAGACTGAAAAGAAATAAGAGCTGTCAATAAGCAACTGGGTTAGAAATAAGAAGTTGTGTTTAAATGCCATTATGTTATTATAGAGTAACATATCTGTCTTTGAGATAGTTTGTTGTTGCATTGTCTGACTCTTTGTGACCCCATGGACGGTAGCCCTCCGGGCTCCTCTGTCCATGGGATTCTCCAAGCAAGAACACTGGAGTGGATTGCCATTCCCTTCTACAAGGGAACTTCCCAATCCAGGGATCGAACCCAGGTCTCCACATCATAGTCTCCTACATTGCAGGTGAATTCTTTACCACTGTGCCACCTGGGATAGTTTATTGGGGGTTAAATTCAGGATGAATTTACTAGATTCACTTACTAGATTCTTACCTTGTTTTAGAGATCATAGGATATACAAAAGATGGGCAAAGTATATTTTGCCATCAACTGCCTTCAATCGAGAATCAGAAGATTTAATATAAAATTGAGCAACTAGCTTAAATAATATATTCAAGTATTTCCATTATAGAACTCTCAAAGTATTCACTGTTGCTCAAGTGCTTCCCTTTCTGCTGAATACTTATGGAATCTAGCATTTTATAGCTGGGAGGAACCTTATAGAATTTCTACTCTTTCTGCTCTGTTTTGCAATTGAGGGAAATAAATCCCATTCCCTATACAAAGAAAAAAAAAAAAAAGGATTAAATCTTTGCCTCAGTTCATAGGTCTTTCAAAAACACAGAGCTGACTTTTATCTTTATAAGTAAACTTGGTTTGAAATACTTTTTCCTTTTTGTTATCACTTCTTTACCTCATTGGTGATTTTAGTTAAGGAAAGATAAGTAAGAAATGATAAAGTATTATCCACTGAATTTGAAACTACCACTTGAATTCAGAATGCATGCTTGAAAACTATTTACAGTTCAGTACACTAATCCCCAAATTTGAAACAGCACTTGAAAACAAATGTAGGAAAAATCGAAAACTTAAATCCCCAAAGAATTCAGGGAATCACTTTACAGTAAACAATCAATCCCAAATACCTAGACATTCACTTCTGAGTAGGAGACAGAGTATCAGAATTACCTGGCATAGTCCAAACTAAAAATAAAATCCTAAAGAGTGCCCAATGATAATGAGCAACGGGGATTCTCAGATATTCAGCATCACCATCTGTAGCGCATCTCATAGCTGTATACAGTTATTCTTGAGTCTGTAGCAATTTATCTCAAAGCCCTTTATACTCTCACTCTGTCCCTACCTGAAACAATCAAACTTGATTCTCCAGGGACACGCCCTTTATCAAAATTCACACTGACTAAATATTTTGCTTCGTTGACATTTGTAGTGAAATGATCTTTTAAGATCATTGGAAACTGTTAGCACAGGCTCGGGGATCTGATACTTTGCTCTTTTAGCTGAAGTTATAATACCAGAAGAGTTTCTGTTTGGGGGGAACATATCAGGGCCAACCGTATTCAGGCTAAGGGCATGTTCACTGAACCCACAGCCTGTCGGAGAGCACTTTTGAGGCACTATCCTGATGTAGATCTGAATGGATAAGGGGAGATCTCTGCTCCATTTTCCTTGGCTTTGCAGTTCTCACTCTTGCCATGTAAGCTGATCTCCAAGTTATCTAAGAAGCCATTATTTCCAGCTGCCTGTTGGTTATTACCATCCCAGTATCTCCTAGCTATCTTAAGTTCAGTCTGTTCAAAACTACTCAGTATTCTCCCTCTGCCTGCTCTACCCACTCGAAATAATGTTCCCTTTCTTGTCTTCCAAATTCTGTTAAAAAAAAAAAAAGTATACACAAGACATACTGTAGTTACTCAGGTAGGAGAACTCAAGTATCCTTCATATGGGGTTAACCCAAATGTTTATTCAGATTTTTCCATAGCATCTTACGGGAAAAGCCGAATGAAAGTTTTGGCCAACCCAATACTTCCCTCTCTCTAACCAGTAACATCTAGTCAGTCACCATGTCCCATGGACTCTACCCCCTCCATATTTCGTATATCCATCTTCTACTCTCTGTTCACATGCTACATCATTGGCTGTCTAGATGCTCTCCCAGGGTTCAATGTCTCATCTCTCCAAACCATCTTTTCCTCTGCTGCCAGAGTAAGATTCCTACAAACAGGTGAGATCATATTGCTCCTCTGAATGAAAACCATTGATTAGCCGTTACCTCCAAAGAAAACATGAAAACCTTATCATGCATTCAATACCTTTCCAGGTATAGGGAAGGAAACTTGTCTTCCGAGTTCCTGGATTCAATAGCTGAGTCTGTAAAACTGACACTAGACAGATTACCAGGAAGGTAAGGTATGCGTGTGGGCTTCAGTCATGTCCGATTCTTTGCTACCCTATGGACTGTAGCCCGCCCAGCTCCTTTGTCCATGGGGATTCTTCAGGCAAGAATACTGGAGTGGAACCCACTCCAGGGGATCTTCCCAACCCAGGGATCAAACCCGCGTCTCTTACATCTCCTGAATTGGCAGGAAGTTTCTTTACCGCTAGCACCACTTGGAAAGCCCATGAAGATAAAGTATACAAATTTATTAAGATTTAATGATCTCCTGGAGTAGGAATTGGCAACCTGCTCCAGTATTCCTGTCTGGAAAATGCCATGGACAGAGGAGCCTGGTGGGCTACATTCCGTCCATGGAGTAGCGAAGAGTCGGACACAATTGAGCTACTAAGGACACACCTTATGACATCACAGAAAGAAAAAAAGTGAGTGCCCAAACAATCAGTGAGATCTGAGAACTTGTACAGTATCTTAACCGGGGAAGGGGAGACAGGGCATAGGCCACTTAGAGCTGAGTAAGGAATTTTTTAAGGAAGATGAATGAAACATCAGGAGAATAGATAGAAGATATGATAGTATAAGACAAAGTTTGTCTGGTGGTTTCAATTTCTAGTCTCCTTTCCTTTAGGAAGAGTCATTCTTTTCTGATTAAGAAAACCAGGTTAAATTCATACTTTTGTAATCTGGAGGAGTGGTACGGGTACCCAGGTTCAAATCCTGAATCTGCCACTTGCTGTGAAAATGGCATTGAGAAAGTCAATAGACCTCCCTGAGGTGAATTTCATCATGTGTAAAAAGGAGTTAGTGATAGCATATATGCATCATAGGGCTATTGGGAGGAGTAAATAAGACAATGCTTGTAAAACATTTAGCTCAATGCCTGGTTCATTGTAAGAGTTCACTAAATATTAGTTCCTGCTACTATTGCTCTGCTATTGTTTATCTGTCTCCCAACACGTTTATAAATTCAGTGAGGGTTAGGAACCATATCTTATCACTATATTTACTTTCTTTTCCTCTACTTAATCTCCCAGTTTCTTATACATTGTTTCTGCATGATAAATGATGCTGAGAGCTGAATATGAGGTAGGCTGGAACTGGTACTTGATCTAATTAACATCTGTGTGTGCAGACTGTGAATATCCAGTAATAATACTGACAGTCCAAAATATACACATCAATCTCAAAATTTTCTAGTCATAACTCTTATGTTACTCTAAACACAACTATTTATATGTCAGTCTCAATAGTTATGCGTTGGCCAACACCTTCTATTTTTTAACTCTTCAATACTATGTAATTTCTTAATTTATCAGATAAACTTTAATTGGATATTTACATAAAATATACTCTCCTTATCAGTAGTTAGGAACTAACAAATAGACTTACTGTCATTTGCATAGTATGCTATGTTGCATTTGCCCTAGGTTTTTTCCTTATTGTTGTTAGTATATGTGTGTGTACTTATATATGTGTATGTATGTGTTAATTTAGCTAGCACTTTTTATGCCTTTGAGCAGCAAAAAAAAGTTGGATGATGTCAGTTCCCTGTTTCAAACTTCAATGACTTACATCTTTCTTAAGAAAACTTTGAAAATGCTTGGGAGGCCTGAGAAGCTTCCCAGGGAACACTAGGGGTAAAGAACCTGCCTGCCAGTGCAGGAGACACAAGAGATGCGGGTTCAGTCCCTGGGCTGGGGAGCTCCCCTGGAACAGGAAACGGCACCCTGCTCTAGTACTCTTGCCTGGAAAATTCCATGGACGTCGGAGCCTGGTAGGCTACGCTCCATGGGAACGCAAAGGGTCAGACATGACTGAGCGACTGGACACAGCAAGAGACCTGTAGAATCTGGCCTCCACAGAGGTCAGGAACCGTCTGTCTCCTGTTTCCCGCTTACTCCACTGGCTCTCGTAGTCCAGGCTTTTTTTCTCTCCTCAGAGGCCTCACTCACCCTGCTCCAGTGCTCCTCTGGCTCAGCCCCTGCAAGTCTGAGTTCTCGTATTTCATCCATCAAGTGGCATTGCCGAACACCTGGCCCACCCATACACCCACAGTCTAAGTCAGGTCTCCCAAATATGTACTTTTGAAAACCTGTGCTTTACATTTCATGCTTTTCAATCGATGTTTAAAAAATTGTATTTCTTTAATGGATGCTTTCCCACCAAATTGTAAGCTCCATGTAAGCCATGACCCAGTGACTTTGTGTCCATATTAAGTACTGTATCCTCAGAACCTAGAAGATACCAGACACAGAGTAGGCAGTTAATGGATATGTTTGGATAAATGATAAAATCACTCTCGTAGGTATCTCTGAATGCAAAGATAGTCTGTCTTCAAAGGAAGAGTAAAAAGATATATCCACAAAGTACACAGTGAGCGAATACTGAAAGGGGGTAGAGAAAAGTAGGAGGGCTGAGTGTGCCTCTTACCTCTGTAATGTTCATCAGATCTGTGGCTTTAACTGGAAGCTGATTTAAAAGCATTTTCTTTATACCCAGCCAACTCAGGTCACCTGTGGAAAAGTGGGCTCATTACAAAATTGGTTCATCACTCCAGTAACATAATTGCCTACTATATGTTAAAAACTGGGGACTCTGGTTCAGAAAACCTATCACTGACTATGCTCTCTTTGTTATACTATTTAAAGGTCCAATGCCTAAGTTTTGTAATCCGATTTAAAAAAAAAATTTTATAGTCTAAATACTGAGACATTTTAAACTGTTACGTTGACCCCAATTTCAATGTATATATACCATATTGATCTTATTAATATTTCACATTTTAAATATTCATTAGTGCATATTTATCATATAATGTGTGATCTCTAGGTAAATTTCAACTAATATGCCATAATATTAGTTTTTACATAAATTTCTTAAAAATAGTAATCATTTTTGTCTAAAACTAATGTATTCAAATTAAATAAAAGAATTCACATTTGGTTTTTAGCATTTAGAGACATCTTTTCTGATATATTATNTCTAAGTAAATTTCAACTAATATGCCATAATATTAGTTTTTACATAAATTTCTTAAAAATAGTAATCATTTTTGTCTAAAACTAATGTATTCAAATTAAATAAAAGAATTCACATTTGGTTTTTAGCATTTAGAGACATCTTTTCTGATATATTATGGAAAGATGAAATGCTGTCTATATTTTGTAATAGATTTTATATTTGTGACTTCCTTTCATTTAAACAGATAATTATGCTATGTTGCTAACTAAAGCTTTTTGAAGGTTAAGTGGATCTCAAATTGATTTTCCCATGTTCTCAACAATCCAGAGTAATGATATTTCAGATTTTCAAGTTTTTTATTAAAATCATAAGTAATGTACTGCCTGTGAAGATGGAAATTGTAAGAACTGATTTGACTCAGTTCACAATGAGATACATAAACTCCTTCCTCTCCAGTGTTCCACTAATGCTTATTCCAGTTCTAATGGAACAAGTCTTATGTATTAACAATTGCTCTCCACATCAAAAGTAAAATGACAGTTTTCTCTGCCTAATATTTGATGCAGCAATGTAACAGTTCACCCTGATCCTCATAAAGTCCCTACCTAGCTGAGTCTGAAAATTAAGATTAACAAAGACAGATTAATAGGAAAAAAGCATATAAATTATTGAATGTAAATTTTACATGGCATGCATGGAAACTTTCATTAGTAAAAGACGACCCAAAGAAGTGGTTAAACCTGGGAGGTTCTATGCTGGCTTTGATAAACAGTGGAAAGTCATGGAAAGATATGATAGGGCAAAGAAAATGAATCATAGGAAACTGGGGGGGACTAATGTCTATTCATTCAGATTCTTCTTGGTGTCATTCCTCCATCTTGGAGATAAAGTTGTTCCTTTCTTTAGGATATAGGCAAGATACCTCTCATGTGGGAATTTTCTGACCTTTTTCACAGGAGGAGAGCAAGGGGAAACTCACTGACCTTTCTGTTTCTATTTTCTCAAATTCCTTCAGCTGAAAGTATTCAGTATGCCACAGTGCCATATTGTGGGGTAGTGTCCTGAACCCCATCAGCTATTGTGGTATTTAGAAGGTAAGAGTTACAGCACCTGCCTTCAATCAGTATAGTTATAGCTACTGAAAACAGTTAAAAACTATATATAATATATATAATATACCTTGGAGAAGGAAATGGCAACTCACTCCAGTATTCTTGCCTGGAGAATTCCATGGACAGAGGAGCCTGGCAGGCTATAGTCCACGGGGGCACAGAGAGTCAGACATGACTGAGTGACTATCGCTCGTATATAATGTATATAAACGTATAAACAATAATTCACTTCCTATCTGAATACATGCCTGTGGGTGAATTATAGTTATTTTAAGTTGAATTTTAGGTCCATACTAATACAATGTTAGTGAGGAATCTAATATATAAATCTGTATATGTAGCCACACAAAAGCATAGATTATAAAAGCTTGAGACGATTCTATATAGCGTGTAATACCCAAGTAACTGTGTGAAGACTGCTTCCTTATGTCAAATTGTAAAATAAGTCAATATAAAAATACTTTTCCAAATTCATGGTTGAGATCAAATGGTTTAAAATTAATGTTACATTTAAAAAGTTAACATTTTATCTCCTAGCTTTTTAAAATGCTCACCACATTTTAGTTTGTAAACCTGCAAAAACACTTCTCTTAGAAAATGATGTAATTTTAGTTCACAGTTGTGTTGAATAACTTCTAACCTGGAAAAATCAGAAATGCTTTTCTTTGTAGAACAAGGAATTTAAAAGTCAGCTAGTAAAAGGAAAACTTCTCTAAATTGCTTTTCCCCCTTACATTTGATAAGTTTGTAATGCATTTGATATGCTGCTTTACCACTTTAAGATTATGTTTCTTTCAGTATATAAATTACTGTGAAGTGAAGTGAAGTGAAAGTCGCTCAGTTGTGTCCAACTCTTTGCAACCCCATGGACTATATAGTCCACAGAATTCTCCAGGCAAGAATACTGGAGTGAGTAGCCTTTCCCTTCTCCAGGGGATCTTCCCAACCCAGGGATTGAACCTAGGTCTCCTGCGTTGCAGGCGGACTCTTTACCATCTGAGCCACCAGGGAATTATGAATTATCTCTATCTTTGAAATNCTCTTTGCAACCCCATGGACTATATAGTCCACAGAATTCTCCAGGCAAGAATACTGGAGTGAGTAGCCTTTCCCTTCTCCAGGGGATCTTCCCAACCCAGGGATTGAACCTAGGTCTCCTGCGTTGCAGGCGGACTCTTTACCATCTGAGCCACCAGGGAATTATGAATTATCTCTATCTTTGAAATATTAAAGTACTGTTAGTTATCTTTTTGAAGTTTATCTTGGAAAGTCCATGTTTTCCCAGGGTTCTTCTCTCTCAGCATTTTAAGGACTCCCAAATTTGCTTAAGCCAATGGGAAGAGATCACTCTACATGTTAATCCCAGAATAGTCTAATCATCTTCAGCAAAGTGCCTTTTTCTCTGATACTAATACAGCTACCATCACCATCTCCTATGGTACCGAAGGCCCGGAAATCTGGGCTTTCAGGAGCAAATGGTCTTTTCCTCCAGCTCTCACCATTCTTTTCAATCATTTCTCAAGAAAAGGCATCAGAAGAGCTTCTAGTGTTACTTACACAGCGTGGCCCAAACTGGCCTTTCTATTTCACCCTAAACATGGCTTCTCATCCCGTGCTGTCACAGCCCAGCTAAGGGTAGGCTTCCTGGCCCAGAGATGTCCATTACAGGCATCTGCAACATGGTTTCTAAAGTCTCTTATAGTCAAGCTTGCTGCTGCCGCTGCTGCTAAGTCGCTTCCGTCGTGTCTGACTCTGTGTGACCCCATAGACGGCAGCCCACCAGACTCCCCTGTCCCTGGGATTCTCCAGGCAAGAACACTGGACTGGAGTGGGTTGCCATTTCCTTCTCCAATGCAGGAAAGTGAAAAGTGAAAGTGAAGTCGCTTCCGTCGTGTCTGACTCTGTGCGACCCCATAGACGGCAGCCCACCAGGCTCCCCTGTCCCTGGGATTCTCCAGGCAAGAACACTGGAGTGGGTTGCCATTTCCTTCTCCAATGCAGGAAAGTGAAAAGTGAAAGTGAAGTCGCTCAGTCGTGTCAGACTCTTAGCGACCCCATGGACTGCAGCCCACCAGGCTCCTCCATCCATGGGATTTTCCAGACAAGAGGACTGGAGTGGGGTGCCATTGCCTTCTCCTATAGTCAAGCTTAAATATTCCCAAATAGGGAACAGCAGCTCAATTCAAATCTCTACTCTATCCCCCTTGTCTGCAGGTACAATCCCATTATACTCACTTTATATTGTAAATAGAACAGAAATCTATAGGCAGCTATAAGGATGCCTTGTATATCTATGATAAGAAGTTGGCTTTCACTATCTAGGATGAAAACCCATGAGCCACCAAATACCCTTTCATAAAATACATCTTCTAATAAATTTTTTCTCTACCAGGCATCCCATAAGATAACTTTTAAGGCTTATTTCCCTAAAAACATATTCTCACTTTCGGTTCTGTAATATAGAAGATAAATAAAATGCCCAAGTTAAAATTTTGTCTATTTGAGTATCTACCAGGGCCACATCTAGGTCTAAATATACAAAGAGCTTAAGCAGGCCATCATTCTACTGATAAATAACATATTCCCTATTATATATAGCTTTAAAATAAAATCAAAATGATTGAAGCCTACCTTTTAAAAATAATACTCAATTTTAAAATTTTTAATTGGAGGAAAATTTTTTTTACAATGTTGTATTAGTTTCTGCTGTACAACAACATGAATCAGCCATAATTTTATATATATATATATATATCTGCCCTCCCTCTTGAGCCTCCCTCCCTTCCCCTCATCCCACCCCTCTAGGTCATCACCGAGCACCAGGCTGGGCTCCCTGTGTTTCACAGCATCTTCTTGCCAGCTCTCTATATTTTACACATTATAATGTATTTATGTCAATGCTACTTTCTCCACTTCTCCCTCCCTCTCCTTCTCCCACTGTGTCCACAAATCTATTCTCTATATCTGTGTCCCCATTCCCTCACTGCAAATAGGTTCATCAATACCAGTTTTCTAGATTTCACATATATGCATTAATATACGATATTGGTTTTTCTCTTTCTCTCACTTATTTCACTCAGTATAATAGTCTCTAGGTTCATTCACCTCACTAGGACTGCCTCAAATTCCTTCCAATTTATGGCTGAGTAATATTCCATTGTATAATGTGGACCATATCTTCTTTATCCATTTATCTGTAGATGGACATCTAGGTTGAAGCCTACCTTCAAAAATGAATTTAAATGTCAAGACTGATGAAAATAGATGAGACTAATTTTTTTTATCAAGTCTTCAAAAATATTACTATTAAAGCATTCTCTATAAATAAGGTTTGTTGTTGTTTTATCTTAATAAGAAGGGTTTTAGTTTCCTAAGTACCCAAATCAACTCCATGGCTCTTCTTCCAATTTGGTGTTATAATGAGACTTTACTCTTTCATCAAATATTTCCTGAGAAACTGTATGGCATAGCAGTTAAGAATATGAGTTATGGATCCATTCTCAGTTTGTTCTCATTACTGTGACTTACCAGCTGTATGACCTGGAGTAAATTCTTAATTCAGAAAGCAGTTATGAACCCCCAGTTCGTGTAAAAAAATAAATAAATACAAAAAATAAATAAATAAAATAAAAATAAAAACAAACAAAAAAAAAAGAAAGCAGTTATGAAGGATGCATGAAATTTCATGAATCCATGAAAGTGTGAAAGTCGCTTAGTTGTGTCCAACTCTTTGCATCCCCATACTATACAGTCCATGTAATTCTCCAGGCGAGAATACTAGAGTGGGGTAGCCTTTCCGTTCTCTAGGGGATCTTCTCAACCCAGGGATTGAACCATGGTCTCCAGCATTGCAGGCAGATTCTTTATCAGCTGATCCACATGGAAGCCCAAGAACAATGGAGTGGGTAGACTATCCCTTCTCCAGCAGATCTTCCCGACCCAGGAATCAAATTGGGGTCTCCTGCACTGCAGGCAGATTCCTTACCAACTGGGCTATCAGAGAGGAAATCAGATAGATTATATTGTTTGCAGCCAAAGATGGATAAGTTATATACAGTCAACAAAAACAAGACTGGGAGCTGACTGTGGCTCAGATCATGAACTCCTTATTGCCAAATTCAGACTTAAGTTGAAGAAATAGGGAAAGCCACTAGACCATTCAGATATGACCTAAATCAAATCCATTATAATAATGCAGTGGAAGTGACAAATGGATTCAAGGGATTAGATCTGATAGAGTGCCTGAAGAACTATGGATGGAGGTTCGTGATATTGTAGAGGAGGCAGTGATCAAGACCATCCCAAAGAAAAAGAAATGCAAAAAGGCAAAATGATTGTCTCAGGAGGCCTTGCAAATAGCTGTGAAAATATGAGAAACAAAAGGCAAAGGAAAAAAGGAAAGANGTTCTGTAATATAGAAGATAAATAAAATGCCCAAGTTAAAATTTTGTCTATTTGAGTATCTACCAGGGCCACATCTAGGTCTAAATATACAAAGAGCTTAAGCAGGCCATCATTCTACTGATAAATAACATATTCCCTATTATATATAGCTTTAAAATAAAATCAAAATGATTGAAGCCTACCTTTTAAAAATAATACTCAATTTTAAAATTTTTAATTGGAGGAAAATTTTTTTTACAATGTTGTATTAGTTTCTGCTGTACAACAACATGAATCAGCCATAATTTTATATATATATATATATATCTCCCCTCCCTCTTGAGCCTCCCTCCCTTCCCCTCATCCCACCCCTCTAGGTCATCACCGAGCACCAGGCTGGGCTCCCTGTGTTTCACAGCATCTTCTTGCCAGCTCTCTATATTTTACACATTATAATGTATTTATGTCAATGCTACTTTCTCCACTTCTCCCTCCCTCTCCTTCTCCCACTGTGTCCACAAATCTATTCTCTATATCTGTGTCCCCATTCCCTCACTGCAAATAGGTTCATCAATACCAGTTTTCTAGATTTCACATATATGCATTAATATACGATATTGGTTTTTCTCTTTCTCTCACTTATTTCACTCAGTATAATAGTCTCTAGGTTCATTCACCTCACTAGGACTGCCTCAAATTCCTTCCAATTTATGGCTGAGTAATATTCCATTGTATAATGTGGACCATATCTTCTTTATCCATTTATCTGTAGATGGACATCTAGGTTGAAGCCTACCTTCAAAAATGAATTTAAATGTCAAGACTGATGAAAATAGATGAGACTAATTTTTTTTATCAAGTCTTCAAAAATATTACTATTAAAGCATTCTCTATAAATAAGGTTTGTTGTTGTTTTATCTTAATAAGAAGGGTTTTAGTTTCCTAAGTACCCAAATCAACTCCATGGCTCTTCTTCCAATTTGGTGTTATAATGAGACTTTACTCTTTCATCAAATATTTCCTGAGAAACTGTATGGCATAGCAGTTAAGAATATGAGTTATGGATCCATTCTCAGTTTGTTCTCATTACTGTGACTTACCAGCTGTATGACCTGGAGTAAATTCTTAATTCAGAAAGCAGTTATGAACCCCCAGTTCGTGTAAAAAAATAAATAAATACAAAAAATAAATAAATAAAATAAAAATAAAAACAAACAAAAAAAAAAGAAAGCAGTTATGAAGGATGCATGAAATTTCATGAATCCATGAAAGTGTGAAAGTCGCTTAGTTGTGTCCAACTCTTTGCATCCCCATACTATACAGTCCATGTAATTCTCCAGGCGAGAATACTAGAGTGGGGTAGCCTTTCCGTTCTCTAGGGGATCTTCTCAACCCAGGGATTGAACCATGGTCTCCAGCATTGCAGGCAGATTCTTTATCAGCTGATCCACATGGAAGCCCAAGAACAATGGAGTGGGTAGACTATCCCTTCTCCAGCAGATCTTCCCGACCCAGGAATCAAATTGGGGTCTCCTGCACTGCAGGCAGATTCCTTACCAACTGGGCTATCAGAGAGGAAATCAGATAGATTATATTGTTTGCAGCCAAAGATGGATAAGTTATATACAGTCAACAAAAACAAGACTGGGAGCTGACTGTGGCTCAGATCATGAACTCCTTATTGCCAAATTCAGACTTAAGTTGAAGAAATAGGGAAAGCCACTAGACCATTCAGATATGACCTAAATCAAATCCATTATAATAATGCAGTGGAAGTGACAAATGGATTCAAGGGATTAGATCTGATAGAGTGCCTGAAGAACTATGGATGGAGGTTCGTGATATTGTAGAGGAGGCAGTGATCAAGACCATCCCAAAGAAAAAGAAATGCAAAAAGGCAAAATGATTGTCTCAGGAGGCCTTGCAAATAGCTGTGAAAATATGAGAAACAAAAGGCAAAGGAAAAAAGGAAAGATATACCCATTTGATGTAGAGTTCCAAAGAATAGCAAGGAGAGATAAGAAAGCCTTGCTCAGCAATCAGTGAAAAGAAATAGAGGAGAACAATAGATTGGGAAAGACTAAAGATCTCTTCAAGAAAATTAGAGATACCAAGGGAACAATTCATGCAAAGATGGGCTCAATAAAGAACAGAAATGATATGGTCCTAACAGAAGCAGAAGATATTAAGAAGAGGTAGCAAAAATACACAGAAGAACTGTACAGAAAAGATCTTCATGACCCAGATAACCACAATGGTGTGAACACTCACCTAGAGCCAGACATCCTGGAATGTGAAGTCAAGAGGGCCTTAGGCAGCATCACTTTGAACAAAACTAGTGGAGGTGATGAAATTCCAGTTAAGCTATTTCAAATCCTAAAAGATGATGCTATGAAAGTGCTGCACTCAATATGCCAGCAAATTTGGAAAACTCAGCAGTGGCCACAGGACTGGAAAAGGTCAGTTTTCATTCCAATCCCAAAGAAAGGCAATGCCAAAGAATGTTCAAAATACCACAGAATTGCACTCATCTCACATGCTAGCAAACTAATGCTCAAAATTCTCCAAGACTGGCTTCAAGAGTACATGAACTGTGAAATTCCAGATGCTCAAGATAGATTTTAAAAAGGCAGAGGAACCAGAGTTCAAATTGCCAACATGCACTGGATCATGGAAAAAGCAAGAGAGTTCCAGAGAAACATCTACTTCTGCTTTATTGACTATGCCAAAGCTAGTTTTCATTCCAATCCCAAAGAAAGGCAATGCCAAAGAATGTTCAAACTACCACACAATTGCAGTCATTTTACATGCTAGCCAAATAATGCTCAAAATCCTTCAAGCTAGGCTTCAACAGTATGTACAAGCTGGACTTTGAAAAGGCACAGGAACCAGAGATCAAATTGCCAACATCCGTTGGATCATAGAAAAAGCTAGTGAATTTCAGAAAAACATCTACTTCTGCTTCATTGACTCTGCTAAAGCCCTTGACTGTGTAGATGATAACAAACTGTGGAAAATTCTCAAAGAGATGGGAATACCAGACCACCTGACCTGCCTCCTGGGAAACCTGTATGCAGGTGAAGAAGAAACAGTTTTTTATTGCTTCTTGGAATAATGGACTGGTTTCAAATTGGGAAAAGAGTACGTCAAGGCTGTGTATTGCCACCCTGCTTATTTAACTTATACGCAGAGTACGTTATGTGAAATACCAGGCTGGATGACCCACAAGCTAGAATCAAGATTGCCAGGAGAAATATCAGTAACCTCAGATATGCAGATGACCCCACCCTTATGGCAGAAANCGTCAAGGCTGTATATTGTCACCCTGCTTATTTAACTTATATGCAGAGTACATCATGAGAAATGCTGGACTGGATGAAGCACAAGCTGGAATCAAGATTGCCAGGAGACATATCAATAACCTCAGATATGCAGATGACACCACCCTTAGGGCAGAAAGCAAAGAACTAAGGACTGTTGATGAAAGTGAAAGAAGAGAGTGAAAAAGTTGGCTTAAAATTCAGCATTCAGAAAATTAAGATCATGGCATCTGGTCCCATCACTTCATGGCAAGTAGATGGGGAAACAGTGGAAACAGTGGCTGACTTTATTTTCTTGGGCTCCAAAATCACTGCAGATGGTGACTGCAGCCGTGAAATTAAAAGACCCTTGCTCCTTGGAAGAAAAGTTATGACCAACCTAGACAGCATATTAAAAAGCAGAGACATTACTCTGCCAACAGAAGTCTGTCCAGTCAAAGTTGTGGTTTTTCCAGTGGTCATGTATGGATGTGAGAGTTGGACTATAAAGAAAGCTGAGCACCGAAGAATTGATGCTTTTGAACTGTGGTGTTGGAGAAGACTCTTGAGAGTCCCTTGGGCTGCAAGAGATCCAACCAGTCCATCCTAAAGGAAATCAGTCCTGAATATTCATTGGATGGACTGACGCTGTAGCTGAAACTCCACCACTTAGGTAGTCTAATGTGAAGAACTGACTCATTGGAAAAGACCCTGAATCTGGGAAAGATTAAAGGCAGGAGAAGGGGACAACAGAGGATGAGATGGTTGGATGGCATCACGGACTCAATGGACATGAGTTTGAGCAAGCTCCAAAAGTTGATGATGGACAGGGAGGCCTGGCGTGCTGCAGTCCATGGGGTTGCAAAGAGTTGGACATGACTGAGCCACTGAACTGAACTGACACGAAGTGTTCACAATGATTCCCACAGAGTATATTTTTTAAGAAAAGATTAGGTATAATGATCTTTTTTATTATTGGTATTGATTTTAGTTATTCTGTCACTGCTACTATTTCTGCTGTGTGTCAAACACCATTTTAAGGGCTGGTGATGTTACCAAACTTAAGGTTTGGCTGTTCGCCACTCCAAGCTCATTAATCACGAGGCAAATGTCAATAGAAAGGAGAGGTGCTTTAATCAGAAAAGCTGGCAATCTGGGAAGAAGGTGGACTCATGTCCCAAGACCATCTCCCAAGATTGACCTTGGCAGTGGCAGTTGTTTCTTTAATTGGAAGATAATTGCCTTGCATTGTTGGGTTGGTTTCACTGTACAGTTACCTGAATCAGCCATGCTGTACTGTGTGCTCAGTCCCATCTGAGTCTTTTGGCGTGGACACGAGCCTGCCAGACTCCTCTGTCCATGATGGGGTTTCCAGGCAAGAATATGGTAGCGGGTTGCCATTTCCTACTCCAGGAGATCTTCCTGGCCCAGGTAACAAACTTTTCTCTCTTGCCTCTCCTACACTGGCAGGCAGATTCTTTACCACTGCATCACCTAGGAAGCCTGAATCAGTTATTGTTTTTCAGTTGATAAGTTGTGCCTGACTCTTGGTGACTCCATAAACGACAGCACACCAGACTTAGCTGTCCTTCACCATCTCCTTGAATTTGCTCAAGATCATGTCCATTAATTGAGTCAGTGATGCCATCCAACCATCCCATCCTCTGTCTCCCCCGTCTCCTCCTGCCCTCAATCTTTCCCAGCATCAGTCTTTTCCAGTGATTCGGCTTTTGACATCTGACTTCAGCAGCAGTGGCCAAAAATATTGAAGCTTCCTCTTCAGCACCAGTCCTTCCAATGAATATTCAGGGTTTTTTCCTTTAGGATTAACTGCTTTGATCCCCTGGCAGTCCAAGGAATTATCTGTATGCTCTTAGGTTAAATGAGAAGGTAAGGAGGAAAAAAGTAAGAAAAAAAGGGGCTGGGACTTCTCTGGTCCAAAGGCTGTCCAAGGGACTCTCAAGAATCTTCTCTAGCACCACAGTTCGAAATCATCAATTCCTCGGCACTCAGCCATATGTATGTATGTATACATACATACATATATATATATAGCCTCCCTGTTGAACCTCTTTCCCCTCCCCTCTAGGATGTCAAAGAGCACCAGGCTGGGCTCTTTGTGTTATATAGCAAGTTCCCACTAGCTGTCTGTTTTATACATGGTACTGTATATATGCCCATGACAGTTTTACAAGGGGAAAAGGAGGAAGAATCTCAGTGAATAATCAAGGCAGGCAGATGGATTCTGCATCATTCTCCATTGTGTGCAGACTGGTTGAGTCTCTCTTCAGATGGTGTCCTGCCTGTATGATCTGCCAGCAGGATAACTAATGGAACAGTTGAGGGTAGAGAGCTAGTCCTTCTATAACTACTTAATTCTTCATTCTCACTTCTTTTTATCTAGGAAAAGACCCAACACGTTAGGCAAGATGTGGTGTGCATTCAGGAGAGCATGAATTAGGAGTTTGGTTAAGTGACCTAGTGATCTCAACCTGTAGTTAGGTTCCTGTAGAGGGAACAGAAGTGGGCAAAGAGAAAAGAGCTGTTTCCAGAGAGGCAGTGGTCAACGAGACAGACATGGCCTACTCTCTTCAGCTATATTTTTAAGTGAGGAAAATAGGCAATGAACAGGTAAATAAATAAAAATGATAATATCACATAGTGATAAGTTCTGACTCAGAATGAAATAAAATAGGCCAAAGTAATAGTGATGAGAGTGGACATTTCATATTAGAAGGTTGGGAAAAGCATCTCTGAGGAGGTGATGATTGAGCTGAAGTTGAATGATCTGGTGAAAAAGAAACATTCTGAGCAGAAAGAGGAGCAAGTGCAAGGGCCCTGGGTTGGGTATGAGAACTTGCTAAGCACAAGGAAGAGAAAGGTTAATGAGTCTAGGCATATTGCTTAAGAGGGAGAATGAGGTGAGATTAGGTTGCAGAGGTGGGTAAAAACCAGATCATGTTGAACCTCATAAAGCTTGAGAATGAAATTGGATTTTGTTACAAGTATTATGGGAAACAATAGAGGCTTTTCAGGAGAGGATTTACATTTGAGACACCAATAGAGGCCATGAAAAATAAAAGGTAGAGATGAAGAGCAGGCAGTTGATTATAGAAGTATCTCAGAGGAGAGACTGGGGCTACAAGTATAATTTGGGAGTCATCAGTGTAGATGGTATTTCAAGTCATGTGAATTGCTGAGGTCACTTAGGTAGACTACAGCCAGAGGACTCAGGACCAAGCCCTCAGGGTCCTCTAACATTTCATGGAAGTTGTCAGAGAAGGAGAGGAGATAAGAGAAAAATATTTTCAGCATGAGGGTGTGTGTCATAGAAACTAAGGAAACAGGCTGAATGTTTCATGTGGGTGAGACATCAAAAGGAGGACAGGGGGTGAATGTTAAATTTGGCAACGTGGTCATTGTCTTTAAAAATAATACATTTCTGCCATATGAAAAGAATATTAAACTAGTATCATGCAAGGGATTATCATGATGTGTACTCTAGGGAAGGAAAAATAATTTTTTCTCTACCCTTCTGAGCAATTGACAGGACCCACCTCCTGGTTGCTCTGTAATAAAGACAGAATAATAAGAGAAAACTAGATAGAAGGTGATAAACATGTATACCACACATGTATGTAGCAGATATGCAGAAAAAAATGAGAAACTCCCCAGAGTAGTCTAAGTCACCAGCTTAAATAACCACCTTCAGCTAAAGGCAACTTCACCAGTGATACTCTTGATATCCTTGATTCTCTGGTGATTTAGAGTCATCCTTCTCTTCCTGGTGGCTCAGCTGGTAAAGAATCCGCCTGCAATGCGGGAGACCTGGGTTTAGTCCCTGGGTTGGGAAGATCCCCTGGAGAAGGGAATGACTACCCACTCCAGTATTCTAGCCTAGATAATTCCACAGTCCATGGGGTCACAAAGGGTTAAACATGCTGAGTGACTTTCACTTTCTTTTCCTGGTCCACAGGGGAACACATCCTTAACCAGTGGAGATTTCCTTTATAAGTGGAAATTTCCCTTTCAAAAGGATAACTTTTACTCTTTTCAGAGCTTTTCCTCTGTCTGCTCTTTCTCAATCAGCTCAAAATAGTCTATGCCAAGGAGACATGTTTTGAGATGGTACATTCACTGCATTCTAACCTTAGATAGATGAGTGCCTTTTGGGAGAGGCGGGGAATATAATTTATTGTGTTTACAGTTTCATTGATAAAATGAGTGCCTTTATCTACTTTTCACAACTCTAAAAATTGAAACAGTGGTATTTCTCTGCCTTTTTGATAAGGTGGTTTGAAGGATGTGGAACATAGTGTATTGTAAATAGCAACAAATGCAAACTAATAAGTAGAATTGTTTGTAATGTTAGATTATAAACTGCTTTGGGGTCTGGATTAGGTTTTCATGATCATTGTATGGAGCACAGTGCTTAGCAGAATACTAACCAGTATCTTGTATCTAGTAACTGCTCAAAAAAAGAAAATTTTAAAAATGACTGAAAATAAAGAAGTGGAAAGAAATGATGGTGTCTAGTTCTTTTTCATCTGTAGAATCCCAAGTAGGATTTGGTGACAGGGTTGTGATTGTGAAACATTTCAGTACTGACTCATGCCCTCCATCCCTTTTACAAAGTAATCACTGTGAAGAGAAGGGAAGGACTTAGAGATTGGGCTGCTGTCCAGTTATTAATTCTAAGCTGCAGCTTTCCCAGAATTTTTCAAATTTTCTCACTTTGGTATACAGACAGAATTTCTGAAATCAGTTTTTCTTCTAGGAGAACAGGTTTGTGAAATTGTGTATCACCACATGGGCATATTTTAGCTGGCGGAAAACTGTTGTGCAGATGTTGAGCCTTCTGACGTACACATGGTTTGGTACCTTGCTGCAAATAGGATGTGAATAAGTGACCTTTGCAAAGCGCATGTTCTTACCAAGTCTGGCATGAGTCTGTTTTATTTAGGCAAGAGAGACTAGAGAACAAAAATTTCACTTTCATTCTGTGGCAAGGAATAAAGAGAACTGTCTTATTTCTGCAGCTCTCAAACAGGATGTTCCAACGCTCGTAAAAAGCAAACAAATATGATATTCTCAGAGGGAAAATCAGGTAGCATTACATGCAACCCTTTTGTTGGTAAAAAGAAAGGAGAGTAAGTCAGAAATGCATGAATTCTTCCAGGTCTATTGACAGCAAAATGGACTTGAGGATTGAAATATTTAACACGACTCCTTAGCAAGGAAGAGGTTGAAGTGTAGCTAATATGAATGCTAAAATTTTAGTAGCATAAGAAGGAACCTAGGAAGGGGGGCATCTCACTTTTAAAACCCTGCTACATCCCATAAATGTCAGCTGCAAAGTAATTTTCCAGAAATAGTCTGATTTCCCTACTGACTTCCATCGTGAAACTAGAGCTGTGTTCCCATGGAAAATAAATTTGGCCCCAGGTTGTAATAAAACACACTGAAGAATTTAGAAAATTTTATAAGCGCCAGCATTTCAAAAAGAGACAGTTATCAGTACCTGATAAAATAATACTATCACAAAATGTGAATGCGCTGTGCATGCATGCATGAAGGTATGCATACTAGGTCACTTCAGTCTTGTGCGACTCTTGCATCACCATGACTATAGCCCANATTGATAAAATGAGTGCCTTTATCTACTTTTCACAACTCTAAAAATTGAAACAGTGGTATTTCTCTGCCTTTTTGATAAGGTGGTTTGAAGGATGTGGAACATAGTGTATTGTAAATAGCAACAAATGCAAACTAATAAGTAGAATTGTTTGTAATGTTAGATTATAAACTGCTTTGGGGTCTGGATTAGGTTTTCATGATCATTGTATGGAGCACAGTGCTTAGCAGAATACTAACCAGTATCTTGTATCTAGTAACTGCTCAAAAAAAGAAAATTTTAAAAATGACTGAAAATAAAGAAGTGGAAAGAAATGATGGTGTCTAGTTCTTTTTCATCTGTAGAATCCCAAGTAGGATTTGGTGACAGGGTTGTGATTGTGAAACATTTCAGTACTGACTCATGCCCTCCATCCCTTTTACAAAGTAATCACTGTGAAGAGAAGGGAAGGACTTAGAGATTGGGCTGCTGTCCAGTTATTAATTCTAAGCTGCAGCTTTCCCAGAATTTTTCAAATTTTCTCACTTTGGTATACAGACAGAATTTCTGAAATCAGTTTTTCTTCTAGGAGAACAGGTTTGTGAAATTGTGTATCACCACATGGGCATATTTTAGCTGGCGGAAAACTGTTGTGCAGATGTTGAGCCTTCTGACGTACACATGGTTTGGTACCTTGCTGCAAATAGGATGTGAATAAGTGACCTTTGCAAAGCGCATGTTCTTACCAAGTCTGGCATGAGTCTGTTTTATTTAGGCAAGAGAGACTAGAGAACAAAAATTTCACTTTCATTCTGTGGCAAGGAATAAAGAGAACTGTCTTATTTCTGCAGCTCTCAAACAGGATGTTCCAACGCTTGTAAAAAGCAAACAAATATGATATTCTCAGAGGGAAAATCAGGTAGCATTACATGCAACCCTTTTGTTGGTAAAAAGAAAGGAGAGTAAGTCAGAAATGCATGAATTCTTCCAGGTCTATTGACAGCAAAATGGACTTGAGGATTGAAATATTTAACACGACTCCTTAGCAAGGAAGAGGTTGAAGTGTAGCTAATATGAATGCTAAAATTTTAGTAGCATAAGAAGGAACCTAGGAAGGGGGGCATCTCACTTTTAAAACCCTGCTACATCCCATAAATGTCAGCTGCAAAGTAATTTTCCAGAAATAGTCTGATTTCCCTACTGACTTCCATCGTGAAACTAGAGCTGTGTTCCCATGGAAAATAAATTTGGCCCCAGGTTGTAATAAAACACACTGAAGAATTTAGAAAATTTTATAAGCGCCAGCATTTCAAAAAGAGACAGTTATCAGTACCTGATAAAATAATACTATCACAAAATGTGAATGCGCTGTGCATGCATGCATGAAGGTATGCATACTAGGTCACTTCAGTCTTGTGCGACTCTTGCATCACCATGACTATAGCCCACCAGGCTCCTCTGTCCGTGGGATTCTCTAAGCAAAAATACTGGAGTGGGTTGCCGTGTTCTCCTGCAGGGGATCTTCCCGACCCTGCTGTTGTTGTTGTTCAGTTGCTCAGCTGTGTCCAGCCCTTTGCAACCCCTTGGACTGCAGCACACCAGGCTTCCCTGTCCTTCACCAGCTCCCAGAGCTTGCTCAAACTCAGGTCCATTGACTTGGTGGTGCCATCCAACCATCTCATCCTCTGTCGTCTCCTTTTCCTCTTGCCTTCTGTCTTTGCCAGCATCAGGGTCTTTTCCGGACCCTGTAGTGGATCTTAAAATAGCACACCCAAAACTGTGCTGTTATTCTTTTTTAACGAGTCATAGTAACGGGCTTCCCAGGTGGCACTAGTGGTAAAGAACCTGCCTGCCAACACAGGATGTAAGAGATGTGGGTTTGATTCCTGGATCAGGAACATCCCATGCAGGAGGGCATGGCAACCCACCACAGTGTTCCTCCCTGGAGAATCCCATGGACAGAGCCGCCTGGTGGGCTACAGTTATGGGGCTGCAAAGAGCTGGACACAACTGAAGCGGCTTAGCACACATATCACGCAGTCTAATACCTTTGCATTTCAAGACATTTTGCTTCTGTGATGATTATTGATTTTTAATAGACTTAACTTTAATTGTGAAAGGTATATTTGGTTTCCTTTGTATTTTTCATGGTTAGTCCACTTACCTTTCTCTGAAGCATCCTTATCAACTAACATTCAAAAGCTTTTAGCCATAGAAGAAAGAAATGCTCTCAAATGTTCACACTTATTTGTTAGAAATTTTAGTTTACTTTTGTTTTATATTTCTGAGTCACCTAAAGAGGTGATTTTCTATATATGTTCTATAATCAGGAATAAAGTTGATAATTGCTTTCTATAAATATATACATAATGAGATACATTTCAGTTCAGTTCAGTCGCTCAGTCCTGTCTGATTCATTGGGACCCCATGAACCATAGCACGCCAGGCCTCCCTGGCGTCATCAACTCCCTGAGTTTACCCAAACTCATGTCAAACTGTTGCTTCCTGACCTGCATACAGGTTTCTCAAGAGGCAGGTCAGGTGGTCTGGTATTCCATCTCTCTCAGAATTTTCCACAGTTTGTTTTGATCCAAACAAAGGCTTTGATATAGATGTTTTTCTGGAACTCTCTCGCTTTTTCGATGATGGACCCATTTACATATCTGGTTCCTTTTATGCTTTGGTAGTAGTGGTTGTTGTTATGACTTTTATGATAAAAAGTTTTAAAGCAGTGATGTAATTAATTTTAAAACAAATGCTCTTCTGAAATATACTACTGTAAGTGTAGTCCTGGTGTTACTGAACCAAATTTGGGTCCGCTTGCCTGCACGCAGTGAAGCCAATCTACTGACACCAGGTTATGGTGAAGGACACACAGCATTTATTGATATTATAGGTGCCAGGCGAGGAGAAAGGGTCTGGGTGGCTTGTGCTTAACACCGCCAAACTCCCGGAAGGGTTTTTCAGCAAAGCATTTTTAAAGGTCTGATTTGGCGGGGGGGAGGTGTCTCAGGGTATGTGATCAGCTCATGTACTATTCTCTTGGTTGGTTGGTTGATGGTGAAGTAACAGGATGGTATCACAAGGGTTAATGTCACCAATCCTTAGACACCAGTAGACCTGAGGGCTAAGTGCACAAGGTCATCAGGTAGTTAAATATCTTCCATTTGGTGGGGGTTTTTAGCATTTGTAAAACAACGAAATGTGCAACAGATACTATTATCTTGGTGCTTCAGAGAGGAGCTAAAGCAGAGAAGATGGGTAAGGGGTCTATCTGGGAAGGTCTCATATGGTCCTACTGGGTTATACACTACTGGCAGTCGCAGCAACTCTGGGAACATTAGAATTATAATCCTCAGGGCCCTGGGCTCAGGCTCAACAAGCAGCATTTGGGTTCTAAAAAGCCATCTGGGTGATTAAGGTCCTAGGGATACAGTAGACTGTCTCTCTCCCCCTCTCTCCCCTCCCTTCTCCCTTTCTCTCCATAGTTCTTCCTCTCCTCCCATCTTCCTCTCCTTTTCCTTCCCCCTCCTCTTATGGGATATATGTGTATGTATATACACACATACAGATACATAACCTATATACCGAATTCACTGTAATCTCTTTACCTATATAGAATGTGTACGTAACACAGAAAATACATACTTTCCCCCTATGTTTTTGTTGCTATTTCCTTTTACCTTATCTAGCTCATAAAAAGATATGAGGCAGTTTTCTGATGTTTGTACTTCTGTGCTTTCACTTGGCAAACATGTTCGTGGTTATACCTTAAATAGTTCTGCCTCACTGATAGATTTTCAAAGCACACTAAATGATGTAATGACTCCAGCAAGTTGTTAGGGGCTGAATTGTGCCCCACCCACTCCAAATTCATATGTTGAAGCCCTTACCCTCAAAACTTCCAAATGTGACTGTATTTGGAAATAGGACATTTAGAGAGGTAAGTAAGTTAAAGTGAGGTCCTCAGGGTGGGCCGCAATACAATATAACTAGCGTCCTGTTNGTGCCCCACCCACTCCAAATTCATATGTTGAAGCCCTTACCCTCAAAACTTCCAAATGTGACTGTATTTGGAAATAGGACATTTAAAGAGGTAAGTAAGTTAAAGTGAGGTCCTCAGGGTGGGCCGCAATACAATATAACTAGCGTCCTGTTAAGAAGAGATTAGGGCACATACAGCAATGACAGAGGGGCCACCAGGTAAGGACGCAGAAAGAAGCGTCATCTGCAAGCCAAGGAGAGAAGCCACGGAAGAGAACAGATTCGCTGACAGCTCAATATTGGATTGCTCTCCTGTTAAACCTTGAGAAAATGCATTTCTGTTAAGTTACTCAGTCTGTGGTGTTTTGTCCTGGTAACCTTAGCAAAGTAATGCAGAAGTATTTACAGAAATGATGCTATAATTCAATCTTAACATCTAATGATTGCCTTTAAGGTACTATGTGGATCATGTTCCTTAACAGAAAGCTACAGCTTTGCAAAGAGTGCCAGAGACCAGTATGAAAAACTATCCACCATGCACAACAACATGGTAAAGCTCTATGAGAATCTTGGAGAATACTTTATTTTTGACTCTAAGACTGTGAGCATAGAAGAATTCTTTGGTGATCTCAACAACTTTCGAACTTTGTTCCTGGTGAGTAATATGTCTTAAAGTCTTGCAAGGCTTGTTGCTTTGGTTTTTAAGTGGTTTCTTCCATAAGAGTTTTATTTTATATACCTATGACAACATTGATTTCATGTTCTATCCCTTTAACAGGAATTGACAGATATTTTATACCTGTGACATGGATAAAAATTGTTGGCTGGCTTACCGTATAATGGGAACCTAAATGAATAATCTTCAACTTTAGGCACACATGGGAATTTTCTTGCTGAAATTTTATATAAAATGAATGAGTTGATACTCAAGTGACCCTGATTCTTTAAACAGCATAATATAATTTGACCTAGCTTAAAAATTAACATCTAAAATCCTTTTTAACTCAATGTATTAAAATGCCGTGATTGATGAACTAGTTTCTTTCATAGTCTAGATGAGAAATTGATTCTAAATTGGACGATATAAATGGCCTGGAATACCTAAAGTTTCTTTAAGAATTTGGGCTCTCCTTCTTCAAACTGTAACTCTTGGAGGAAATGGTAAATATTAGCATTAATTGGAGGTAGATCATCAGGGTGCCAGTTATGATGCTAGAAGAAAGCAAAAACTTTGTCGTATAAATGCTGTGAAGGCATAGTAAAGCACAGTCTCTGTGATCTTTACATTCAGTGAAGGCATAGTAAAGCACAGTCTCTGTGATCTTTATGATCATAACATAAAGATGTGCACAATAGTTGATATTGAACAAGTCCATTTTTTAAAGAAGGAATTCTAGCAATTATGCCCAGCAGGAAGTTATGCCCAGCAGGAAGTTCTGTCATTGCAGTTTAAGGTATGTTTCTATCCTCAAAGCAATTATTTGCTAAATAAGGCTCTCTCTTTTAATTGATGGTGTTGGCCCCATTAAATAATTTCATTTTGGTGTCATTTACACAGTCTATGAGCTACAAACATACTTGTAGAAACCATTTGCTTTCATCTGCTGATTTAGTACACCCCAGCTTTGGTAATAGAAACTAAACGAAAAACTTTCATAGATATGATCATTTGTCTTATTTTTTATGGAGAATATTAGCTTAGTTTGGCCTTTGTCCTTTGCCCCTTAATAAGCATGCATATTTTATTTTTTAGTAGTAAAACGTGTTCTATTGTTAGAGTTGTTTTTTTCAAAACTTTGAAGTTGTAAATATGACTTGAACATAGGAACACACTCAGGTTATAACTACTTGAATTATCTTTGAAAAGAATAAAAAATCTGTTAAAAGGACTGGGAACTAGTAAATACACTTCAATTGACACATGGAAAAGAGAAATCAAATAAGTGTTTGGATAGCATCAATGCCTATGGGTGAATAAAGAGATAAATAAATGTAATTAACATTGTCAATCTCTATGAAAAAGGATTTTGTTTTAATATGAATGGGATCCTGAAACACTGCTTGTCATATTATGTGCCCCTCACCTCCCCAATGCGTGGACACAGTAAAATTTGCTGTACTTCTCTCATGTTGCAACATATATTTAAGGACAGTTCTTCTGTGACAGCCTATGTTTAGTCTTATTATCCAGTTGCTTAGAAGACTTCCTAAGAGCTATAGTAATATTATCTCTGAATCATAATTTTCAAAAGCTAAGGATATTAATGATAAGAAGAACTAATTGTATGTCCTGGTGCTCTCACAAATAAGCTATGTGGTTAGGTTAAGTCATTTATCTTTCTAGCTAGTTAGCTAGTTAGGAAATGACAGAACTAAACTACTGACCTCTAAGAACTTCTTTCTTTTTAGAGTCTATGAGTCGTGGTGGGACTTTGAGAGCCAGCCATTTGTATCACATGCATAAACAGGTTATGTCCCTTTGTCTCCTGGCTTCACTGTGGGTGTAGCTTGAATACAGGGAAATGATTTATTTGTCACAAATCATTCTTGTTGTAAATACCTGAAGTCCGGTTTTGTGTGCATGGAAGTTACCTTCTTGAGAACCTGCTAAGAGTTTGGGAGCTTGCATCTTTTGTCAGCCATTCCGTCTGTCCTACTGAATACTACTCATTCTATTTACAAATCCTTGTCAACTTACTGGCATGAAAAGTAGGTATGCAACTTTTTAGCTGTTTTGAGGTTGGATTAGTCATATAACATCTTTGGGGTTTCCTCATTTATAAAAAAATGGGTGATAATTCCTTGCATGTCTTCCTCACCACGATGTGAGAACACTTCATAACCTGTTCTGTGAACATGGAGAGAATTACTAGTCATTCTCTGCCCATCCATTCAGTTATTACTTGTTGAGAGCCAGCTTGATTTTGGTAATGCTCTAGTCCAGAGGTAAAAGGAAGAGAATGGTTTCTCTCTATCCATGAGTGGAGGGAGATGGACAAATGCAATATAGTTTGATAAGTGCTGCTACAGGAATATATCAGGGTGCTATAATAATACAAAAGAGGAGCTGCCTAACCCTGCCAGAGCTGCCCAGAGAAACCGTCAAAGAGAAAGTGACATTTAGGCTGTCTGGAAAAATCCACAGGACTTTGACAAGCAGGTTTAAGGGTTTTACACCTGACCTAGGAGCCGAAGACTCCTAAATCAACATCAGCAACTTCAGTCAATCATCTGTGCCCATCATAGCCCTGTTTCACAGTGCACTTAAAGTGATTTCACTCTCCCAGGGGAGGGGATAGCCCTGAAAGAGAGGCCAAAGTTGTCATCGCCAAAAGTTCCCATTTCCTTAGTGCTGTGTGTGTTTGGCCTTAGGGTTTGGGCACTTAAAAGCATATTGGACTATAGATGGAAACAATAAAATACCAGTAGTGCTGACAAGAAAATAAGAGTTCTGATTCATGTGCTACCAAAAATTACTTTCAAATGAGCTCAGAGTTTCATCTTGGGAGATCTATTTGGCATGTATAGCATAAACAAAATGCAGACCAAAAAAAATCTTCCTGAAAGAGATAGCTTCTAAAGGATGGTACAAATGGAAATAAACATAAAGGGTTGGACATTATGGACTAAGACCTTTTTCAAAATAATCACATTCAAATGAATGAAAGCACAATTGGATAATATCTATGAGATGTTGCTCTATAAATTATTCATATCATTCCTATTATATATTACTCAACTAATAAGGATATTCTAGATGTTCAGTTGCATGTCCTATATATTGACATAAGGATATATGTAATTGGAAACATTTCTAAGTTCAGAATTAAGACCCTCTTTCTAGCTAGTTTCTCTGAGAGCAGGAAAGTTTTAAAAACTGCTTATTAATACAGGCAAGGTTAATTAATAACACCTAAAATTAAGTTGAATATTTTGTGGAAGAAAATTGAATTCCATGTTTATACAATATTGAAACATCTCTTTTGCTTATTCTCCTTTATGCTTCAGTCATTCTACTAGTTCAAAAGTTGACTGCACAGTATTTTTTCTTTCAAGATATTTTGAATAGAATATTCAAAATCAGTGAACCTTATATGTTTCACCACCATGCAGTATCTTGCTTAGGCATAAAAATTAATTTCAGCTGTTGGGAAATGTTCGAGGCAAGTATTATACTCAAAAACTTTCATAGCTCCAAATAAATTATAGAAAATATTTCTTTTCTCTTTTAATTCTGTCAGTTTCCTGCTGCTTCTGTGTTTTTGTTTTGCTTTGTTTTTTAAAGAACAATCTGTTACCCAGGCACTCAGTAAGTATTTATTGTGTGAGCATGCTCATCTACTAAAAATAGAGGAACAGAGCTTCATAAGATTATTAGATTCATTGACCTAACTTAAGAAAATGTTAAGAATGCTAGCAGATTTTTCCTCAACAAAATAAGTATTTGCTACTGTTCATCTGATAATTAAGCAATTTTTTTGAAAAATCAAGACTTTAACCATTTTTCAACACCTCTTAGATGACCATTAAAATGGCCAAGTGTTCAGAGGTTAAGTGATATCTGTAAATCAGAGTTTTATGCCATTGTTCAGTCCTTTTGCTTCTCATGTTCAGTTGCTTAGTTTGCACACCCGTGAACTGTAGCCCGCCAGGGTCCTCTGTCCATGGAATTTTCCAGGCAAGAATGCTAGAGTGGGTTGCCATTTCCTACTCCAGGGGATCTTCCCTACCCAGGAATTGAACTTGCGTCTCCTGCATTTGCAGAAGTAGCCATCTGGGAAGTCCCTTGTTGCATCTACCTCCTAAATCTTTGGTCTTCACACATTTCTCTTCAAACCCGCTGACTCTACTTTAGTTCTGGCCCCATACCATCTCTCAGCTGGTCTAGTACAATGATGATCTGACTGGTATCTCTGCTTCCATCTCTTACCATTTCTAACTTCTAATCCATTCCCCACATTATAGTCAGAGTAAAGCTTAAAAAAACAAACAAACAAGATAATGTTACTGTCCTGACTGAAGATTCTTTAATGACTTGTGTCCTCATGATAAGATCAAAATGTTGAAAATGAAAGTGGGTTTCGAAAGAGTGAAGATTGCCTTAAACCCAGACCATCCTAAGTTTGGCTGAATCAGCCATAATCACCGAACTTGAACTCTCCTCCCAGACTGGGAAAAGTCAAGTGTGGACAGTATGAAAGCAGCAGAACGAAACAACAGAAAGTGCCTAAGGGAACCTAAACCTCTTAGAACAGAGAGAAATTTGGGGAGCACAGCATCAAAACTAATGAAGGCTCGGAGGCAAATGTATGATCATCAACCTGTGTTAATCGCTTCTCTAGGTAATGGCACCCCACTCCAGCACTCTTGCCTGGAAAATCCCATGGATGGAGGAGCCTGGTGGGCTGCAGCCCATGGGGTCGTGAAGAGTCGGACACGACTGAGCGACTTCACTTTCACTTTTCAGTTTCCTGCATTGGAGAAGGGCATGGCAGCCCACTCCAGTGCTCTTGCCTGGAGAACCCCAGGGACGGGGGAGCCTGGTGGGCTGCCGTCTATGGGGTCACACAGAGTCGGACACGACTGAAGCGACACAGCAGCAGCAGGTAGTGCAGCATAAGGAGTCTGGACAATCAAAGTCACTCTTAATTCTCATTTAGGGACGTTCTTTCTTCTGTCTTAAAGTAATTGTTCTTTTAAAGTGTAACCTTATTTGAGAGCTCCTTGTAGCCATTTTGGCTTATGGAGATTAGTTAATTTTGAGAAGCTCTCATTTCCTCAAGCCATTTTCCTCTTTATAAAGCCTCAGTCATATCTGAATCTGAACTATAACTGGAAACCAAGGTGAATATCTGCATTTACTTAGACTCAAACAACTAAATTGATGATATATAGAACATTTGATTCATTCATTAAAGGCAATTTGCCTTTAAAGAAATGAGGATGAATTTTTGCATAAAGGATTGAGCATATTAATTCCTGATCCAAGAAGACTAAGTTATTTTGACATATTTTTAAGCCTTCAATTCACAAAGCACTTGACATTTAAAGGAAAATTTAGCACAATATTGTAAAAATGGTGGACTTATGTAAGAAACCAAATATGTTCTTTAACAAAGAAGAGCCTTCATCAGTAATATAAAATCTATTATGTAGAGTTCCATTATCCAAAATCTATTAGATGCTTCATAAATTGATGTATCTTTACTTTGCCAATAAAATGGTAATTATTATTATAAGAGCTTCCCTGGTGGCTCAGATGGTAAAGAATCTGCCTGCCAAGCAGGAGATTTGGATTCAGTCCCTGGATTGGGAAGATCCCCTGGAGAAGGAAATGACAGCCTCTTCCAGTATTCTTGCCTGGAGCATTCCATGGTCAAAGGAGCCTGGAGGGCTACAGGCCATGGAGTCGCAAGAGCTGGACACAACTAACACTTTCACTTTCATAACATTATGAAGATGCCCTTGAGAAGCAGCAAAGATGTTTCTGTGCCTCTTGAATAGTATAGTTTTATTTGAAGCAAAGTGTCTCATCACCTATGAAGTCATATGTTTACCATAGTAACAATGATCCAAATCTCCCCAATTATTTCTTCTTTACCCCCATTGACAGGACTCAAGCTCTCTGCAAAGTCTCCACTCCCACAAGTACATATAGAGTCATTTCATTTGGGCTCAAAAACATGTCATCTGTAGTCACTACTTGATACTTGCCCACAAATATTTGAGTGCCTGCTATTCTAGGGTGATAAGAATATAGCACTGAACAAAGCCGTGCCCTTTCTGTCCTACAGCTCCCACTCCCCTCTGCTGAATACCTTTTGCTGGCAAAGCTACTTGGGTTGGCCTCAGTGATAATGCCCACATCTCGACCAAGGTTGCAGTCTCCTGATGTTCCAATTTTTCCAACGCTTGCAGTACTAGACTGCAGGGTTATGTCAGTGCAGACAAAGCCGTGCTTCCGAGGACCCTTCCTAAAAAGTTTGTTTCTTTTTTCTTCTAATTCCTTTCTCCTTGGAGAATTAATTTTTTTTTTCATGTTCTAGAGACCTAAAGGGGATCCTAAGACTATAAACCCCTCCATTGCCATCCTTCTTCCCTTTCATTAAGCAACTAGGAAGGACTCTTTCTTTTCCTAGAAGTAAGGGATAAATAAAGTACCAGTATAAATCCTTTCAAGAATGGCAACCCACTCTAGTACTCTTGCCTGGAGAATCCCATGGACAGAGGAGCCTGGTGGGCTACAGTCCATGGGGTCGCGAAGAGTCGGACAGGACTGAGCGGCTTCACTTCACTTCACTTCATAAATCCTTTCATGCAAATAGAGCCCTAAGGTCCCACCAGCTCCCTCTGTTTAATCACACACACCCAGATAATTCCCTTTGAGCTCAGCTGGAACCACCCTGGCTACATAGCCTTAGGTTTATTTTGAGCTATTTCAACTCTTTGAAAATATGCAATCCATGTAAAATATATGGTAACATTATTAAGCAGACTATTTGACCAGAATATCTCATTCCCCAGCTATGCCAGAGAACAGATTTTACTGTGTTATACAGACATCATTGAATTCTTCTTTAGAAAACAGTGTTACCTATCAACTTGTATTCTGTTTGACTGTTTACTTTGGGCCAGAAGTAGATGCCCTATTTTTCTGATATTATTGTTCCTTGTAGAGAAAAGGTAAATAGCGTGTTATAAGGAACTAAAGGAAGATGTAATAAAGGCATACATGGATAAAGAAAACTCATATTCCCCAACAAGAGAGACGCCTACTGGTATAAATGGTTTTAAAATGTGTACACATTTTAGATTCATATTATAAAATTTTAAGATACCATATACGTGTGCTTAGTAACTAAATCATGTCCAATTCTTTGTGGCCCTGTGGACTGCACCCTGCCAGGCCCCTCTGCCCATGGAATTTTCCAGGCAAGAATACTGGAGTGGGTTGCCATTCCCTACACTTTAAGATATCATAAGTGTTTCTAAAAATATTTCTCTAAGTTTTCAGAATTGTTTGTGGCAAGCTGGATGTTACCCTTTAGAAATATAAGACAATGTGATAGCTAACACTGAAAATGTTAACAAAATCAGTTCAATACCTACTTTTGTCATTGAAGTCTAGTAATAAATAGAACCAGGAAACAAAATACATTATCTTGAGTTCTAGCAATAACACCTCATTTAGAATTTTTCGAGTAAGTGTTCCCCATAAATAAGTTATTAAATTTATTTCCAACCACCAGGAAATTATGCTGAAATTCAGCTTCTGTGCACTGGTGCCAGATCAAATCTTGGAAACAGAGTTTTGGGTGAAGTAGGAGAGAATAGCTTTATTGATTTACCGGGAAAAGAGGGACACAGTGGCCTCAGGCCCCACCAAACCATGTGTCCCCACCCAGGAGGATTGGGTGAGGAGTTTTACAGCAGTGGTTCAAGGATGGAGTTGCTATTTGGATCAGGGTGTGTGCAGGGCCTGCATTACTGTAATCAAGTCTCACGTGGTCTGCTGATGAACTGTGGTCCTTCAGGTTATCAAACTATGAGCTTCTCTCTGGAATGAAGAATGCTCCATCAAGTAGTTCATCTTCCATTTTTCGGGAGTGTTAGTCTGCAGAAGATCTTAAAGATGTTGTTAGATGTATCCCTTGGCATGAACACCACCAGATGGTCAATACTGAAATCAGATTGATTATATTTTTTCTGGCCAAAGATGAAGAAGCTCTATACAGTCAACAAAAACAAGATAGGGAGCTGACTGTGGCTCAGATCATGAACCCCTTATCGCAAAATTCAGGCTTAAATTGAAGAAAGTAGGGAAAACCACTAAGCCATAAAGGTATGACTTCAATCCCCTACAATTATACTGTAGAAATGATAAATAGATTCAAAGGATTAGATCTGATAGAATGCCTGCAGAACTATTGACAGAGGTTCGTAATATTGTACAGGAAGTGGTGATCAAAACCATCCCCAAGGAAAAGAAATGCAAAAAGGCACAATGGTTGTCTGATGAGGTCTTTCAAATAACTGAGAAAAGAAGAGAAGCAAAAGGCAAGAAGGAAAAGAAACAATTTCCATGTACATTAGAGATAAATGCAACAGTGACTCAGAAGAGCAAGACAGATAATCAAGTAAAATATAGATAAAATGATAACTATTATAGTGACCTATTATAATCTCTAGATGGGAGATATGGGTTGATGTCCCTAACAACCTGGAAACTTGATTTTGAAGATTATTTTTAGTGTTATAAGCCTTCATCAGATGACATCTCCTTCATCAGATGATATCTCTAAGAAAGTATTTCCCCAAGTTCTTGCTCCTTAGTTTAAAATACAAGATTTATAAATAAAAAATCAGTTTGCTGCCTTATGATTATGATTATCACATAATCATAATTATGTGGTGGTTCTTTCATCTATATTAAAAGTCTAAATATATTTTCATAGAAATACATTTTTATTACATTAGAGCATTATTTAGACTGAATATGTTTTAGAACACCTTTTAGGTAATGGGCTTTAATGAATGCAGCAAATTAATGTATAACTATTACTGCAAATATAACTGCTTGTATATGTAGATGTTGTTTCTTGAATATTTTTGTTAGTGCCTGAAAATAATTGCTTTAACTCTATCTTAAACAGGCTAGCATATTTTGATATTTGTCCTTTTTCCTAATCTATCGGGATACTTTTGACTGTGATATAACTAAATTTGGCTTAAGAATATGGTTTTAATCTCACATATCACAAGAAATGTCGAGGTAAAGCAGTTACAGGTATGATTAATTTAGCAACTTCGTGATATAATCACCTAGGCTTGGGATTTCGCAAATGCTTCTGCTCTGCCACCCTTAGCGTGTTGGCTCACGGTTGCAAAATGGCTGCAGTGGTTTCAGGCATCACATACAAATATAGTGATATATAGCAAAGAGTAGGTCATTGTCTCCCGTGAAGTTTTTTTGGTTTTGTTTTGCTAAGGAGAAAAACTTTTCCAGAAGCCCCTGGACAGGTTTTTTCCTTCAAATTCTGTTGTCCAGGATTCGGTCACATGCCCACCTCTTAACTAATCACCATCAAAAAGAGTCTTGGATTAATCATGATTTACCCATGGGATGGGGACAGAGCTCCTTCCCTGAACGTGACTGTGCAGAGGCTAAGCAGCCAAGGCCATCCGGAGCTCTGCCAGCAGTGACAAGGCTCAAGTTCGATGGGTTAGGGCCAGCAACTAGGAGTAGCTATGAAACGGACAGCACAGAAGGACATTGCTGCCCGGCATTGTTCGAACTCTCAGCAGTTCCAGATTCACAAAGTACAAATGAAGGCGATGCTTCTGTGAAATGCACACTTAAATGGTTTAAAAAGGAGTCTTGGTGAATAGAAATTTAAATAGAAAAAACTATTTGCTTATTTCCAAGTTACCCTTTCTTGTTTATTTTCTGTCTTTAGCTGGAATATACTTACACAAGACAGGTCTGTTTTTCTAGCTTGCTTGCTTGCTTTTTCTCATTCATTCATTCAGCAAATACTTCCTGAGTAGTCACTAAATTAAAGATACCATTCTAGCTACTGACACTTTTGAGTTTACTAAAAACCTCTGCCTTCATGAAGTTTGACTTGTAAAGGGAAAGTTAAGATAATAAACAGTAAACATAATTATTAGAAAAATTGATTGTTAGAACCTAATAAGTGCCATGGAAAGAAAAAAGTTGCCAAATGGGAAAGCCACATGGCAACAGCTGACAGCTTTCGGCATTAGCTATAACGTTCCCTATACAATCAATATTTTAGATTAAGACTTAAGGTTTTAGCATTTTAACTTTTTTTCCATAAGTATAGGAATCACTGTGTATTCCTGTTTAGAAGACTGCACTAGTTACTATTAGATGCTTTTTATTATGAATCCTAACTATTTTCATAACTTGTATATCCTTCTGTAGTATAGGAGAATAAAAATGAATTCTGCCCCTCTTGAGAGACAGAGTCTTCCCAAGGGCTTTATCATTTCAATTAAATAGAGTAATCTTATCTTCTAGAATATGGAGGCTATGCAGAGATCTTTACCTAGAGGCAGACAGGAAGCTCTGACAAAAGATGGGATGTATAGCAAAGTACGTAATAGAATAAAAGCATATTTTTCATGCAAAAATATGAAAAATTCTATGGGACTTACAAAGACATTGAGTTCATTTTGACTTCTTTTCATCCTGGTCCTTGTTCCCTGCCAGCTGTCAGCTAATTGATCTGATAAACTAATGTAATACTAATATGTCACTCATTCTCTACTACATGTGTGCCCTTTAAATTCCAGACAGTGACTTAATCCGGCAGAGGCAGATTAATCTGCTGTCAAGAACTTCTTGCTGCATGGCTTGCTGATAGCGGAAATATTGGGGAGAAAGGCAACTTTTCTTGTACCTCTTGAAATAACATCATGTATGCAGCTGCCTAATCTTCCTAGGTCTAGGATTTCACTTCTTCCCATCAAGGACATTCCACAACTGAACCTATCTGTTGTGGTCTCATAATGCAGCTGTGTTTTTCTGATTGGCATCCTTTGGTAATGCCTTCCTTGTGGTATAGATTAGGGATCAGCAATCTATGATCCAGGGGCCAAATCCAGCATGCCCTATGCTTTTATTAATAAAGTCATATTGGCGCACAGCCAAGCTCCTTTGTTTATGTATTTCTGTGGCTGCTTTCATTCTGTGATGGTAATGGCGATGCTGAGTGCTCGAGACAGGGTCCGTATGACCCCAAAGGCTGAAAATATTTACTGTCTGGCCCTCTTCAGAAAACACTTGCTGACCCTTAATATAGCACATGCAAACAAGGGTGTGGAGGTGAATTTCTGATAGGGAAATGGCAGAAAACAGATACAGTCTCTTGCGTTTTAACTTTCAAATGCTGTCCCTCCTTAAGAGGGGTTAGCTTTCAGAGCAGATGGGAATTATTCATTGGAAGAGATATGGTTATCGACTGCACTCTTGATTTCCACTTTCCTTTCCAGGTGACATTCACGTCTTTACATATTGCCCCTGAGACAGAACTGCTGCCCTCATCTTGGATACTGCACAGGGTGATCACGGGCTTAGTGAGACTCACTTTCTTAGACCTTTAATGGCCACAAGTGGGTGACAGTAAAGTCTCAACAAGCATTTGGAAACCTTGGCACTCTAACTCCTCCCCAGACACTCTTCTTTTCCTCTGCTTGAAATGTCTTTGTGCTCACCATCTTTCTTCCATCTGATGAAATCATTTTTTTCCTTCAGGACTCATTCAATGACGACTTTCGCCTTTACATCTTTCCTATTCTTTCCCCCCTCAACTCCAGGGAGATTTCATCGCCCTAGTTCATATGCTTCCATCACATGGCTCATGTGATTTTTGTCACAATGCACTCATTATAATTGATGGCGTGCAGACCTACCTTCTCCTTTATGCTGTGAATTCCTCTGGAATATATGTATCTCACCCGTCTGTGAATTTTTGTCATGCCACAGAGTGTGTGACACATAGTTGCCAGCAGATATTTCTTGACTGGTAACCACATTTGTAATTAGTAATTGTGCCCCTCCTGTGCTAGACATCTAATAATAAATGATCTTCTGTATTCAGTGCTTCACAGCCCTCTAGCTGCTGTCTCTGTCCTCCCCCTGCCTCCCTTGGCCAGTTTTTCCAAAACCTTTCATTACTTTAATGATTCCTTTAACCCTTTGTCAACATTGATTCAGCAAATATTTGACTAAATTACTTAAATTTGTCTACATTCACCCCATCACCTGTCATTGTGAAATCCCAAAGTGACCTGTATTCTCCACGAACATACAGCTCTCGAGTGGGCTATCCAAGTGCACTGGAAGTACCTCATGTGTACTCTGTTTCATTTGTACAACTTCTCATTCCAGCTTCTCATTTGTCAGCGTTACTTTGTGATTTACTGTTCCCTTATGACTGGCTCTGACCCTTTAAATCTTCATTGTTTATCCACGACAAGCTAGTCCCCTGCCATGTCTCTAGGAGGTTTTTCTATTTATGGTAAAAATCATTACAGAAGGACTATTCTTCAAACATGCACCTGATCTTTCTACCTTCTCTAAGTCTTGTTATCTTCAAAAACCCTTTGAAGGGAATAAAAATTTCAGCTTCTTTTATTTGCAGGAGTTGCTGCATTTTAAAAGAAGAAAAATAGTCATAAGTTTTATGGGATAAAATTTAGTCATATTATATTTGTTAAGTATATCACAGTGTTGTGTTTTACCTTTATAGTCCTGAAGCATTAGTACTCACAGTATGCAGAAAGTAACACTGAGATTTCATTGTAGTAGCCAGGGAGGCCTTATACAGAAGTTCACAGTCAAAGAAGTCAAATCTAAAACACATTTATTATTGCAAAGTTTTAGACAAGAAATAAAATCTGGTATGTCTATAAATTCCCTAAATCCCTTAGTAAATTATTTGTCCAACATGTTAAGCCTAATGGCAAAATCTCTCTACACCAATAAATAAGGCAACTTAAGCAGAAGATTCATGATGAAGCCAGAAAACTTCTCTATAAATAATGGTATAGTATCCAGGGAGGAAGAAGGTAAAGGAGAGGGCAGCAGAACGTTAGCATAGTAAGACAAGGATATCCCCATCAGTAAGGAAGCAATGATATTTGACCAAATCTAGGTCATGATCACAGAGAAAGCAATGGCACCCCACTCCAGTACTCTTGTCTGGAAAATCCCATGGATGGAGGAGCCTGGTAGTCTGAGTCCATGGGGTCGCGAAGAGTCAGACACTTACTGAGCGACTTCACTTTCACTTTTCACTTCCATGCATTGGAGAAGGAAGTGTCAACCCACTCCAGTGTTCTTGCCTGGAGAATCCCAGGGATGGCGGAGCCTGGTGAGCTGCTGTCTGTGGGCTCGCACAGAGTCGGACACGACTGAAGTGACTTAGCAGCAGCAGCAGCAGCAGGTCATGATCAAGGATATAATCCTAAGTGAAATGGGTTTTACATTGTGGAATGTAGCTGCAATGCTCATACACAGATGGAATGGCTTGCTTCCCAGAACACAATCACCACCATATAACAATGTCCTTATTATTTCTAGTTTTGAAAAAAGGATCTTAAAGCAGAATACCCTGATTCTACCCTCTGTCCTATTCAAACCCAGTTGTGAAGTGATCCACACTCTAACATTGTTTTCAGGTATTTTCACAAATCAACTCTTTCTGGCTATAGCAACCCCAGATTTAAGGGGTTGAATAGCAAGATATTCATGTTATTTTTCCTGTTCTATGAACTAAGGACTCAGACATACACACTTCTAAAGCCAAAATATCCTAGAATAGAAACAGGGTAGCTCAAATGGTAAAGAGTCTGCCTGCAATGCAGTAGACACAGATTCAATCCATGGGTTGGGAAGATCCCTGGAGAAGGGAATGCAACCCACTCCAGTATTCTTGCCTGGAGAAGCCCATGGACAGACCATGGGGCCGCAAAGAGTCGGACACGACTGAGCGTCTAACACACAGAAACTGAGGAATTCCCTGTGGGTTTATCGCGTAGCCTAGGCTCTTGGCATTTTTTCCAGACCCTTTTAGCAGCTACCTAGCTATTCTTCCAAGTATGTTTTTAGAGAAAGCAGGCTCATAACTTGACTTGGTTCCACTGCATTGCCATTCTTACTGTAAAATTCTTCATAATTTTCAGAGCTTCTCTTCTTAGAGTTCAATCACTGGCCCTGTTATTTTGCTTCTGGAAATCTGGAAGATATCAGATAAGCTTTGTCCTTTAAACAAATATCTACTTGATGTCTATGGATTGAGTTATATCCCTTAATCCCACATTTTCTGAGCTTAGTCATCCATATTTTGTTCATGGTTTGGCATTTCCTTTATTAAAAAAATATTTTATGTTATTTGACTGCACCGGGTCTCAGGTGGGGTACATGGGATCTTTAGTTGCAGCGCGTGGGATCTAGTTCACCAACCAGGGATTGATCCCAGGCCCCCTGCATTGGGAGTGCAGAGTCTTAGCCACTGGACCACCATGGAAGTCCCTCCCTTACTCTTCACCTCAGTTTACCTCAGATTTTTATACATCCTTTTATATATCCCTTAACAGAGGATCTGGACTTCCCTGGTGGCTCAGATGGTAAAGTGTCGGTCTACAAACAGACCCGGGTTTGATCCCTGGGTCGGGAAGATCCGCTGGAGAAGGAAATGGCAATCCACTCCAGTACTATTGCCTGGAAAATCCCATGGACAGAAGAGCCTGGTAGGCTATAGTCCATGGGGTCGCAAAGAGTCAGACATGACTAAGCGACTTCACTTACTTAACAGAGGATCCAGATTTGTGAGGTCTGAGTTTACATTAATTGGGAAGATCCATTTAGAGGAAAATATGTAAAAATAGCTTTCTTCGGTAACCTTCGCAAAAACACATGGGCAGATGAGCATGTTGCCAGTGCCCCTCCCCTCCTCCATGTAAGTGAAGAGTCCTGATGCTCTTGCTTCATTTAGCTTCATGGTAAATCTGCCCTTGCCCTTAGAGTTGTTCACCTGTAAGTTAAGCACAACTATTTAAAAAAGACCAAACTGTCAAGAGAGATAAACCCAAGTCAGAATATTGTTATTACATGTGCTAAACTAGTATTTACACCAAATTACTCATCACTGTCTTCATTAATTAAAAATACTTACTACATGCTGCCTCTTACTAGATGCTCTATTCAGATTATACTTGAACGCTTATCTGAATATATCATACCTGAAGCTGACAAACCAACATAACACTTGCCCTTTCAGAAGCTGTTCAACTAAGCCAGGACTGAAGCAACATGCAGAAAGAAAATATTTGGATAACTGAATGCATGTTAATACTTAACATATACTAACATCATATAAAGTTTCCCTGGTGGCTCAGACAGTAAAGAATCCACCTGCAATGCGGAAGACCTGGGTTCAGGCTCCGGGTTGGGAAGATCCCCTGAAGAAGGGCATGGCAACCCACTCCAGTATTCTTGCCTGGAGCATCCCATGGACAGAGGAGCCTGGGGGGCTACAGTCCATGGGATCATAAAGAGTTGGATAAGACTGAGCAACTAAGCACAGCACAGCATCATATATGGGAAAGATGAGCATATCTTGACATGATGGTTACGGAAGCAGTCCTTGGGGTCTCCAGTTTTATCCAAGGGCATGGAAGTGTTAAATTCACTGCAGGGCCACCATGACCTCTAGGGGACGTCTTGCCATGCTTTTCTGTGCCTTATCAGCTTTCCTTTTTTATTTGCGTTGCTTGGGTCCCACTCTTTGTTTAATGTTATATATATGTATGTTTCTCTACATATAAAAATTACCCTGATTGTTCAGACATCAATAAAGGGAAAGGTGCTTCCCCACAATTAACTTGAAGGACATCTTGCTGTTAATATCTTGGAAGGTAGGACAGCAACTCATCACTTTTCACTTAGAAGAGCACAGAGTTCTGACTGGCGATCAAGATGGCTTTGTGAAAAGTAAATTGAGCAAAGCCATGTTCATTTACTTCTGTGAAAGAGTCTGTGCCTTGTTAGTCTAAGAGAGTACATTTTTATTCACAAAGAATTTGGTTCCCTCCCCTGGCGATGGAAAGGGAAGCCTGGTGTGCTGCAGTCCATGGGGTCGCAGAGAGTCAGATAGGACTGAGTGATTGAACTGAACATGTGACTTTTATGCACAATGATTTTTTTAAAAGTAGGATCTACTCTCTAGACTCTAGAATGCTATTTCAATGGACAATCTAAGAGATTGGCTTAAAGAATTCTAACACTAGTCTTTCTTTAGATGACCCCTGTGTCAGGAGCACAGGTTTAGTTCAGTTCAGTCACTCACCCTGCCTTCAGTCTTTCTCAGCATCAGAGTCTTTTCCAAAGAGTCAGTTCTTCCCATCAGGTGGCCAATGTACTGGAGTTTCAGCTTCAGCATCAGTCCTTCCAATGATTATTCAGGACTGATTTCCTTTAGGATTGACTGGTTGGATCTCCTTGCCGTCCAAGGGACTCTTAAGAGTCTTCTCCAACAACACAGTTCAAAAGCATCAGTTCTTCAGCACTAAGCTTTCTTCATAGTCAAACTCTCATATCCATACATGACCACTAGAAAGACCATAGCTTTGACTAGATGGATCTTTGTTGTCAAAGCATTGTCTCTGCTTTCTAATCTGCTGTCTAGGTTGGTCATAGCTTTTCTTCCAAGGAGCAAGCGTCTTTTAATTTCATGGCTGCAGTCACCATCTGCAGGAGCACAAAGACCTTGTGTATAATACTTTTGCTGATTCTCCTGCATGGTAATTACTCAAGGAATGTTTCCTGCTTCTCAGAGAAGATGGAAGTCACTGGATGCAAATATAGCTCCTTTTGTCTTACCTTTCTACTTCCTGGGCCTTTTCTTCCTTTCCCTGTCTTTCACATCACCCAAAGGACAGAAAAATTTTCATTGGCAATATGTCCTGAGGATTTTTTAACACTTTATTAGAATTTATTTGCATATATAAATTTAATATGTATATGCAAATTATATATATATATGAATATTTTTTGATGTGTGTCTTCCCTTGGAAGTAGGTTCACTGAGGAACTAGTCAAATGTAAAATAATTAAGGGCATTGAGCAGATAGCATAGATACAGGAACATGTACACATTCCCTAGAAAGATTTTTGATTCTTCACATATGATTATTTATCATGAATCAGTGGTATATGAGGAAAGACTATTTTTTAAACTCAAATCAGAAGTGTGTAGAGTTTAAGGACTTTTACCACCATTGTTATCTTAATCAAAAGATAATAACATTTCCCAAAATATTTTGGAAATGCCTGTTTTAAGTTTTTCCTAAGGGTTCTGTAACACATGCTTTAGATCTCTTTAGGGGTACTAAATCTTTGCAGTTTGAGGGTGGATTTGATTTTTAAAAACAACCTGAAGTGATATTGAGCCAAGTTTTATTAATAACATGTATGATCGAACAGGGTAACAAAGTCTCAGGTCAAAAATATTGTGAGACTGATTTTATTTGATTCAGAGGTCAATTCTGAAAGAGGAGTTTCAATCACAGTGTAATAGCCCTCACCAAAATAAGTCTGTAGCTTCCCCAGATGGCCATTTGAAGGATGGGGTTCCTGGTTTAAATAGATATATTGGAACCAATCTTGTAAGCTTACAGTTGCACCTTATAATGTTACAAAACAAATGCTATGATAAGTTGAGAGAATTAGAGGATGACAACTGGGAATATCCTTACTGTAGATACTGGCTAACCCATCTTTTAGGGTATATTTTCCTAGTTTCGTTTATTTTGGGGAGTGCGGGGCATACATATGAGAACAAAGAAACCTAGGATTTAAAAAAAATGTCCAACAAGTAGAGAAAACCCAGGGCAAAACCTGCTGCTGCTGCTGCTGCTAAGTCGCTTCAGTTGTGTCCGCCTCTTCACGACTCCGTAGACGGCAGCCCACCAGGCTCCCCCATCCCTGGGATTCTCCAGGCAAGAACACTGGAGTGGGTTGCCATTTCCTTCTCCAATGCAGGAAAGTGAAAGTGAAGTGAAGTCGCTCAGTCGTGTCCAACCCTCAGCGACCCCATGGACTGCAGCCTTCCGGGCTCCTCCATCCATGGGATTTTCCAGGCAAGAGTACTGGAGTCGGGTGCCATTGCCTTCTCCGGGCAATACCTAAACATTAGTAAATCCACTGAGAAAACTCTCTGAGAGTTGTTATTTTAGAAAATGATATTGAGCGACTTAATTTGGAGTCTGGACTAATTTTCTTAAGGGCTTCTCTGACCCCATCCTTCCCCCTAACATTTACCCTACGAACTCGGAAATTCACTCCACACTGCATTTGAGAATCAGCTTTACTTCTGTGGGACTCATTGGGCACCAAAGTGGTTCCTAGGGACATGTTATACTGTTACAACATTATAACGTGTCTAAGGAAACACATTATACTGTTTTACGTGCTTATACATGTAAAGACTTTTAAGGAAGATACTGACCAGGTTTCTATTTCTCAGCAGATGATAGACAAGCTATAGGCTTGAGAAACTGACAGCTTTTAGTTAGACATAGGGAAGTATTTCTTTTTCAAAGTGATTAACTATCAGTATTGGTTCCTGTGGGAGGTCATGGAACCCTACTCACAGGCAGAAGACTGCAGCGAGCACTAGGGGGTCTTTCCTGTTCTGAGTGTATATTTCTCCTTGTCAACATAATTTAATATTCTTATCCAAGTCTCCGAGGTGCTTTGCAACCCACCCAAATTGGTCTCATCGAGAACCTTATTGATTGTGCTGCTGCTTCTGTCGTCTAAGATGGGGACTAATAAGGCAGTAAACTCAGCTCACAGAGCTGAGACATGCCACTTGTTTTGCCATGTCCCCCCACTCAACCCTCCTCAAGATGTTTTCCCGTTTATCAGTTACTTTAGAGTTTCATTTTGTTCGTTTAATTCAAAATAGAATTTTTTTAAAAAAATTATAGATTAACTTCCTATAGGCACTCAAAGCGCTTCATAGAGTTTAATCAAGTCGAGGTCCATAGAGGCATGCCAAACTCAATTGTTTTTCTTTCCCAGATGGAAAGAGGGATATTCCAGAACTATGAAGAAAAATATGTCTGCAGAAACCTGCAGCATTTGAAAACCTCCACCATGCTCCAGATTGTAGATTAACTTCTAACTAATCAGAGTTCAACATTCTAATGGACTGTGACGAGAGAGGCAGTTTTTCCTCCAATTTCAGATCCCATGGTTTTTGCAGTTGTAAGGCAAATTTTAAAAAAAGGCCTTGGGGATTATAGCCAGCCTTCATTACAAAGCATGACCACTTTGTAACCAACTGCAAGTTTAATATCCAAGGAGATTTGCACATAACAGTCTTCTTTTTTTCCTTCTTCCCTTTTTGAATAATTTACCTTTGAGATTCTCTTCACGACCACACTGGTGTGCAAAGATCTGTTTGTCTGTCAAATCTCCTGATATGTACAGCGTGTGAAAGATGCATTAATTTTTTATTTGTTTCTTAAGGAGGCTGAACAGGAAGCTGGTTGTGCTGAATACAAGAGAGGGCTCCTTTAGTGAGCATGTACTGGAATTCACTTAACTGTCTTCCTCTCCTGCAACAGATCAGATTCTTCTATGAGTCTCCCCTCTGCCAAAAGGGAGTTAGTTATACAAATAAACTCAAGAAAGTTTTCATCTAAACCTTCCACCCGAATCTGAGACACTTTAGTCTGAAACCAAAAGATCACTGGCAAAGCTATATGTTACAAATGTGTGTGGATCATGCAGTGAAAACAAAGATCTCCTTTCCAAAATTAAAACAGATTTTTTTTTCTTGTAACCTTGGAGGTTCTGTGTAAACATTAATCTCTACACAAGTGAAGTTTCACTGCAGAGTGTGGTGCTATTTCCACGTGACAAATGGCATGGATTTCAGGCCTTGGAAACACTACACACTGGCATTTTAAAGAAAATAAATACAGAAGTCAGTGAACCATAACCTTTGGATGATCCGGAGAAAAGCCAACCATTTGAAGGTGGGCGATGTTCCCGGCCACTCAGATTTTCCACAATAAAGACATATGAGAAGTGTAGGGAATTATGTGTAGAGATGTTTTTGGAAATTTCATGTTTTGAGAATTCCCAGGCAGAAAAATACTATTGTGTAAATTGACGAACTCCAGCTTCCAGTTCTTAGAAAATGTGAAGCGTATCGAAAGTTTAACTAGATTTCACTTTTTATGTAAGGAGACTACAGTAAGGGGGAGTGGAACTAGGAAGTTCATTAGTGGATTATTTTCTGTAAGATGATAAGGGAAATCCTCACCGATTAGGAGACATTTAAACTTTGCAACCCCATGGACGTAGCCCACCAGGTTCCTCTGTCCATTGGATTTCCCAGGCAAGAATACTGAAGCAGTTTGCCATTCCCTTCTCCAGGCATCTTCGTGACCCAGGGATCAAACCTGGGTCTCTTGCATCTCCTGCATTGGCAGGCGGGTTCTTTACCAGCTGAGACACCGGGGAAGCCCTTTTGGTAGCTCTGGGTGAGAGCAGAAAGAACATGAGTGCAAAGTCTCTGAGGGAAATTCAGCAGTGAGGATAGAACTGAATGGTCCAGGACAAGTAGGAGAGGACCAGATCATGTAGGCTGTTGGAAGGTGTGGTTTCTCTTCAGCTCCGAGTAGGAGTAGATGGCTTCTCTGACAAAGAGACCATTAGGAAGGAGGAGGAAGGAAGGAGGCAGAAAGACACAACTTTAGGGGAAGGTTAGAATGAAGTGTGGGAGAGGGCAGTCTAAGCTAGTAAGGAGGTGGAGAAAGAACAATCCGGTCTATAGGAAGGAAAGAACATAGCATCTCTCCAGAATCTAAGAGGGTAGAAAATATCTGTCTTGTTTGATTTGGTTATTTAGCCTGCACTTCTGTGATTCATACCTTATTTACAAAGGTTAATAAGCACGACTTGAATCTCTGTCTAACTACAGTATCAATACATTTGTTCCATGTCTATTACAGATACACCTAAGTACTCAAGCAAGCTAATCAAGGTTTCAATTACCCCAGTGAGAAAGAAAGACTTCTCAGTTACAATCATAGTTGATTGGTTGATGTATTCATGAGATCTTGCATAAGAGGAATTTTATAGGTCATTTGTACTGTAATAAGTGGAAATATCTGGGAAGGAAAAAAAAAAAGTTTAACAGTATTACAGTGCCCAAATTATTGTACTATCTTATATAGGGTATTTTTTGCTAATCATCTGGTGATTCAATTCTTTGTTCAGAGGCTGAAAAGCTCATCTCTCACACTGTGAACCTGATATCATCATTCTCAAATTGGAGTGAGAAAGATCTGGAAGAGTAGATGAGCCCAGATTTGCTATGACCTTTGGTATTCTTTAGGATTTTCACCCACTTATCCTAACAAATAGGGACCTCAGCCCAAGTTCCATATCGGTAGTGGGAACATATTGGGATCTGTGTTTCCCAGCAACTCTCATCCTTGATTGCAGGCAAGTGCAGCAAATTGCAGAAAAGTCTAGCAGCCAGAACAGTTCAAGCAGAGTGTGTCAGGTATCTATCTATATGTAACAGAGTGTTGGAAAGGAAGAATTTTGTTAAAGAAAATTATTTTGGAAGATGATAATGAGGCATCATACATAGAATTGCCTTTCCTTTGCATTGTCATGCTCAGCACATCTCTGGGACAGGGAAAGGACATTGCTTCTATAACCCTAGTTCACTGGTCTGGACAACCTTTCCATCTCTACCTATCTTGCCTCCAGTTATGCCTGAAGTTAAATGAGAAACCCACCAACAAGCAAAAAGATTATATCATCATATCTTCTCTTTGAAATCACCCAGTAGATGGTTTTCCAGCAAGACTTTGTTATTCTTATTGTTTAGTCGCTTAATCGTGTCTGACTCTAGCCCACCAGGCTCCTATGTGCATGGGATTTTCCAGGCAAGAATACTGGAGTGGGTAGACATTTCCTTCTGCATGGGATCTTCCCCACCCAGGGATTGAACCCACGTCTCTTGTCTCTCCTACATGGCAGGCAGATTCTTTACCACTGAGCCACCAACTAGCAACCTCCTATTGGTCACTTGAGGAGAGTTTCTCAAAGCCTGGGGTAGAAAACTGAGTGTACACTAATTCTCCTTTAAGCAGAACAAATGAATACGACATTGAGATAAATACAAAAGAAAGAAAACTTCTTATTTCCAGGTCAAATGGCCTTGGAGTATGTGCTTTCTTTTCTTAGGGAAATGACAGAACTAACTCCAGATGTTAAAAAAACAATAACAAGAAAAAAAAAAAATCGACTGCCTTTCCCCAGGAAACTTCATCTCTCTGTTTTTGCCACAGTCTCATAAGGTGTATTGAACTCTAAATAAGATGATATGTGAATTTCATTATTAGTCTACATAGCAAAATATTCTGTGATGTTTTGTTTCTTAGATCTTAGATCTGTTAAGTACAGTATATTAACACCAAAATTTCCCCAAAAAATTATTGTTTATTCTATCTGTATCTTTTAACTCATGAATTGAGAAGGCAAGTCCTGTCTGTATAAAGTTTTGGGGTCTGAGAAAGAGTGTATGTTTGTTTCTTCATAGTTTTACTGGATGTTGCAAGATTTCTATATCAAAAGGAAACCTCCCCCTCTCCAGTGCACATGTGCACATGTTCGCAAGCCTCTGGGCTAGGGTTTTGAAACGGAGTACAGATCTTGAACTGGTATTGCCCAACTGTTGAATTATATAATAGAAATAACCACCCCATTTACCACATACTTCTTTAATGTGCCAAGCACTGTGCTTAATGGCTTCAGATGCAATATCTCAAAAACTCACAAACCAACACTATGAAGTACAGGTATTTCGTATTTCAGCAAAGCAGGCTTAGCACAGTTAAGTAAGTGGGCCAAGGAGATAAAGCATGATGGTCGCTAGACAGCTAGGATTTAAGCCAGATTTCTTAGCTCCTAAAGGCCATCCTGTGCTCACATGGGTATGCTGCTCTACTCAGAATGTTTATATTATGGGTCTTGACTTGAGAGGAACAAAATTTAATAGGCCTCTTTCCCATCATTTTTACTCTGGGCATAAAATTCCTGGGTCAGGAAATTTGAGAAATCTTATCAACAAGATGCATTATAAAATGGAGCCTTAGAGTCATCATACTTGTCTAAGAAACAGAAATTTACAGTATCCAGGTCAGCAGTTCTTTGATTTGAATTTTAAGTGTTCTGTGTTACTTTAAAAGAGATTAAAAGAAACAATTTCAAATTCTGAAATGGTAGTATAAGACAGAAGGAAGGCGAAAGAAAAAAAAGCTCCAACAGCACAGTTTGAATTAAAGCTAAAAAGGATCAGGTGCTAGGACAGTTCAAGATAAAAGATGTGGAGAGAATTCACCTATTTCACTGAGTTTTCATCAAACAGTTATCTCTCGCTGATTCACCTTTAGTGTATAAAAAGATTTTCAATATAATGTATACCAGGTTTCTTTATATTGTTGCCAAATGATTTGACTCAGTATCATTTGTCAGTCCTTCTGACATCCCTGATGAATGAAGAAACATTCAGTGGCGTGATCACAGTGTGCCTCTGGCAACAGCATTGTCATTTTTTTCACCAGGACATTTTCAATGCATTCTTTTAAGGTTGTGTGATTCTCTTCTAATACAGCTTCCAATACTGCAAATGAATCACAATCTTGCCAAGGATATTCTCACAGATACCCAGGATAATTCAAAACTCAAAAGATAAAAAAATAAATTTCTAGGTTTTTTTTTTTGCCATGAGTGCCAAGTGATAGTAACATATATACATGGATTTTTAAAATTACCTTTAAGGGACTTCCCTGGTGGTCTAGCTGTTAAGACTCTGCACTTCTATTTCTGGAGACACGGGTTTGATCCCTGGTAGGGGAACTAAGATCCTGCAGTGGGACCAAAATAAATAAATAAATAATGTTACCTTCAATGCCAGTGACATGGTACAATTGAAAATCATGTTCAGTATGCTTATGAGGGTAGATGGTATCAAGATGCTACGTTTCTAGTCATGGGTCACATCCTCGTGTCTTCCAAAAAAGAGAGAGGAGATTGTGCAAGTTAAGCTATTGAAAAGGTCATGTGTGCTTACCATTTATTTTCAGATGTTTCTTTCACATATGATAATGACTGCCATCATGCAGTGAGTATTTCTCTGTACCAGGCATCGTCTTCAGTTTCATATAAACATTATTTCCCTTAATCTCTTGAACAACTAAGTAATTTGAGTGTAGTACTAACTGTTGCTAGTGGTAAAGAACCTGCCTGCCAATGCAAAAAGATGTAAGAGATGCAGGTTCGAATCCTTGGGTCAGGAAGATCCCCGGGAGGAGGGCACGGCAATGCACTCCAGTATTCATGCCTGGAGAATCCCATGGACCGAGGAACCTGGCAGTCTACTGTCCATTGGGTCGCAAAGAGTTGGACACGGCTGAAGTGATTTAGCATCTCCGTTGTACAGATGTGTAAACTAAAGCTCAGAGAAATGAACGAACTTGTTCAAGGTCACATAGCTCTTAGGATAAGTGATGGGAACTTGGATATGAAAACAGGTTAAGGTGACTCCAAGATCCATTTTTCTTGCTAATTGCTCTACTTCTCCGTCCCTCAAGTATACTTTGACTTTCAGTGAGATCACAGTGCTTGCAGAGTGCCTCTGAAGTCAGCACTGGGATAAAAAGCCCTTGAACGCAATGGAAGTAAGGAATAGGTTTTGGTGGGCAGTGGTTTTCATTTTTAAATATCACGAGATTGGAAGATGCTCGGTTTGTGTAGACCTAACATGAAAGAGGCTGGCATCTGAGCCCCTTGGAATTTTCTAAGCCACTTTCATCCATTTCTTAAAGCTTAATTGGAATACATGAGAGGCCTTATCATTCACATGAGGTTTGGGTTTTGTTGTTGTCGTTTAACATATGACATTTTTAGTCCGTAGGTCTCATTTGTTAATTATGCCCAACAAAGGAAATAAGATTTGTTATTTATTCTTATCTTTCAGTGAGGCAATATAGACTTTAAATTAGTGAGAGATTTAAAATGAGGTTGCTGAATACAAAAATTTTACAGTCAATCTTGGAGACATTTTTTGTTGCATTTTACTCCTGTGCTTTTTCCTGACTCTTGAAAAATAGATATGCCAGTAAAACTGGCTTTTTTTTTTTTTTCTGTAAGCATTTCTTATCTTGGTGAGGTTACTACCAAAACACTTTCTCAATTAGCATCCTCTTAACAGAACACAGTTCTTCACATTGACAGAATCTAATCAGTTGGCATTCCCAACCCTAAGAAATAATGATTGATGCCTACTCGAGAATCTTGTTGAAGTAGACAAGTTAGCATTTAAAATGTTTAGTGAGGCTCAACAGATATAAAGTGTTGTTAATCACAGTCAATTACTTAAAGGTTTTTTAAAAATTCCAATCTCAAATTTGCTCCTGTTGCTTTTATTCTTTTAAGTATTTGGATTTTGTTTTATAAGAATTAGGATGAAAAAAATACACCCCATCCTTCAAAAGAGTTCTCTCATCAGTCTTCATATTTTTTGGAGAGTTAACCAAAATTTCAAACTTTTTGAATTTTCTTATCTTTCTCTCTAGTAAAATTAAAGATTGCTGGTATGAAACCATAGTTAAGATTTCCCTTTCTCAGTGTAAATTTATTTCCTATGTAGGGTTAATTAAACAGGCATGTGTTTCCCATCTCTAATTTCCTGAAGCCACAGTCTGTGTTGCTTGAAAAGTACATGCCTTTGTAGATGTCTGCGTTCATTTCTATTATTGCCAAGCCACAGAAATTTTCTTCTTTGTTTCGGTCTCTTTAAGATGATGCCATTACGCCATTTCAAATTCTGTGATTGTTTTGTAGTTAAATTTATTCCTGAAACATTGAAGATGTCAACTGATGGGCCTACTGCTTGGTCTGCTTCATTGTTTGCTGCTGCTAAGTCACTTCAGTCGTGTCCGACTCTGTGTGACCCCATAGACGGCAGCCCACCAGGCTCCCCCATCCCTGGGATTCTCCAGGCAAGAATACTGGAGTAGGTTGCCATTTCCTTCTCCAATGTATGAAAGTGAAAAGTGAAAGTGAAGTTGCTCAGTCTGTCCGACTCTTAGCGACCCCATGGACTGCAGCCCACCAGGCTACTCCGTCCATTGGATTTTCCAGGCAAGAGTACTGGGGTGGGGTGCCATTGCCTTCCCCAGCTTCATTGTTTATAGACTTACATTCATGGTGTTTTAGAAATGCCAGTTCCAAGTCTCCCTTTCATATAGAAATTTAACCCATTCCCCTGTGATGAATTTTTCTACTAGTGATTTGGTGATATTATTGACTGATTTTCTTCTAAATTGTATTAGTTTAGACTTTTATATGAACATTTTTTAGTTTTATTTTTAAGAAATGAAAGAAACAAAATGTGAAGAATGCTATAGAAATAGTATGAGTCAAGTTGATGAACCACCTAATGCCTATCAATGATCTCTGTCATTTCTTTTCTCAGAGTACAGTTTAGATTTGGGCTTTTTTGTATTTTTATAATTATTCTACTATCTTCATTATATAATCTTAGGCTACAAAAGAATACCTATAAAAATATCAACAGTCTTGGGAATAAGGTTGCCAAATTGTTCACATAAAAATACTGGATGCCCAGTTAAAGTTGAATTTCAGATAAACTATGCTAAAATCTTTTGTTATCAATGTGTCCCGCGTATTACCTGATTTTCTTAGCATGAGTATATCCCAAATATTGCAAGGATAATGAATTAGTTTTAGTATCAAGATGTCCCAACTATTGCATGAAATTTTTTAATATAAGTATATGCTAAGTATTGAATTGGTTATACTTAAACTAAAAAAAATAAATTCACGTTATTAGTCACAAAAGAGAATGAAATACTATCTGACATTCAAATTTAGCTGAGTGTCCTGTTTTTTATCTGACAACTTTACTTGGAAGGCATCATGGTAATGTGAGTGAACATATGTGGTTCTGGTGTTTAAGTACCTGCAGAGCCCCATGGATGGAGAAGCCTGGTGGGCTGCAGTCCATAGGGTCGTGAAGAATTGGAAATGACTGAGCAACTTCACTTTCACTTTTCACTTGCATGCACTGGAGAAGGAAATGGCAACCCACTCCAGTGTTCTCACCTGGAGAATCCCAGGGACAGGGGAGCCTGGTGGGCTGCTGTCTATGGGGTCGCACAGAGTCGGACACGACTGAAGTGAGTTAGCAGCAGTAGCAGCAGAGCCTTGGACATCTTATCTAACCTACCTGAACCTAAGTTTTACCATCTATAAAATGAGAACAAATACTAATTGTTTTGTAGATTTTTTATAAATATCTGAAGTTCTTTACTTTAAATACCTGACACATAATAATTTTCCATTAAAAAATGGCTGTTATTATCAGGACAAGGAAGAAATACAACTGCAAGTTACCAGTTTTTTCTATCTTCATAATAAATGAGAGCACTCAACAGCTAAATAGTCCAGTAGACTGATAATGGAAGCGTCCATCCAGATGTTGGTTGATGGTTCACCAGATCAGAAATCTGACTGGTAATAAAATATACACAAGCATTAACCTCCCTTCTCTCTTCTGCTACTCACCTCCTCTTATGTTACTTACCAAAGATCATGCCACTTGTTAGTATCAGAGCCTGAATGTATGTTGCCTTTTTTCTAAGTTACAATGTTATTTCAATCCTGCCTTTTTCAAATACTTATTTTTTATTTTATTAATTTTTATTGAGATATAATTTACATCTCATAAAATTCACTGTTTTGAAGTACCAAATCAGTGCTTTTTAATATTTTCACAAGATTCTGCAACCATCACCACTACATAATTTCAGAACATTTTCATCATGACCGAAAAGAAGCCCCATACTCATTAGCAGTCATTCTCCATTCCTGCTCCTCCTTCTGTCAACCAATAGTCTCTCTCCACGGATTTCTCTTCTGGACACTACATATGAATGGAATCATACCGTATGTGGCCTTTTGTGTTTGACTTCTTTCACTTAGCATAATATTTTAAGTTCATTCATGTTGCGGCATGTATCAATACTTTATTATTTTTATGGTCGAATAATATTCCATAAACAGTATGTACCATATTTTGTTTATCCATTTATCAGTTGATAGACGTTTGGGTTGTCTCCAGTTATTGGCTATTGGAAATAATCCTTCTAATGAAAAATCTTGCACAAGTTTTTGTATGAACATGTGTTTTCTTTTCTCCTGGATATATATCCAGAAGTGGAATCGTTGGTTCCTACTGTAACTCTATGTTTAGCATTTTGAAGAACTCAGACACCTTTCCAAGATGCCTCATTATTTTACTTTCACACGAGCAATGCAAGGCATTCGAATTTTTCCAATTCCTCACTTGTTATTATCTGTTTTGTTGTTTTTTTTATTATAGCCATCTTAGTATTCATAACGTGGTACCTCACTGTGATTTTGATTTGCAGTTCACTAGTGACCTGGTGGGTTGCCCTCTCTCGGGTTGCACAGAGTCGGACGTGACTGAAGCGACTTAGCAGCAGCAACAGCAGCAGTGCCTAATGATGTCGAATGTCTTTTCTTATACTTATTGGCTCTCTATCTTCTTTGCAAAAATGTCCATTTAAATCCTTTGCCCATTTTTAGTTGGGTTATTTGTCTTTTTATGGTTGAATAGTAAAAGTTTTTATATATTCCTATCAGATATACGACTTACAAATATTTTCTCCCATTCTGTGGGTTATCTCTTCACTGTCTTGACAGTGTTCTTTTTTTTTGCCCCTTCCCTTTTGGCTGCACCACACAGCTTGCAGGACCTTAGTACCCAAACCAGGGATTGAACCCAGGCCCTGGCAGTGAGAGTGCCAAGTTCTAACCACTGGACCATCAGGGAGTTCCCTTGACAATGTTCTTTGATAGATAAAAGTTTTTATTTTCGATGAAGTTTTATTTATCTGTTTCTTTCTTTGGTTGTTTGTGTTTTTGGTGTCATACACCAAAATGTACATCCACCAATGTGGTTAAACAGTATCTTTTCTTCCTCAAAGAATCAAACAAACATTAAACACTGAGAAGAGACATGAGCTCTTTTCCCAACTTTGCAATTGCATAAATGTGTGACCTTAGACCAGTAGTTAAACTCATTCTGAGCTCAGTTTTCATATCTGCAAAAAGAAGATGCTTTCAGCGGAACAGGCACCTTGCAGTTGTTGGTGAATAAGTTAATTTCTATAAAACCCCCTAGGTTAGTGGTTCTCAACCTGGGTAACATCTGCCAGTCTCTGGAGACATTTTTGGCTGTCACAACCAGGAAGAGGTGGTACCGGCATCTAGTTAGTGGAGGTCAAGAGTGCTGCTAAATATCTTATAGGACACATGGCACTCCCTCAGCAAAGAATTGATTGTTGTTGCTAAGTTGTATACAACTCTTTGTGACCCCATGAACTGTAGCCCATTGACTCCTCTGGCCATGGGATTTCCCGGCAAGAATACTGGAGTGGGTTGCCATTTACTTCTCCAGGGGACCGTCCCAATCCAGGGATCAAACCTCCGTCTCCTGCTTGGCAGGTGGATTCTTTACCACTGAGCCACCTGGGAAGCCTATAACCAAGAATTGTCTTGCCCAGATGACAACAGTGCTGAAGTTGAGAAACTCTGCTCCAAAATTATGATTCTGTTATTCAAGTTTAAGTGGCAAGTCTTTGAGTCTGTCTACAGGAGCCAGAGTATTTTGTGCTCTTAGCATAATTCTAGATGTGCTAGTGTGATAGCAGTAGTAGAAGGGAGAGGCACCAATAATTCTTGAAAATCAGAAGAATATTTTTGAAAGTGCTTGTTAAAGGCTTTTGAAAACTATTATAGGGACTTCCCTGGTAGTCCAGTGGCTAAGATTTCATACTTCCATTGCAAGGGGCCTGGGTTCGACCCCTGATTGGGGAACTAAGATCCCACATGCTCCAACTAATGATTCCAACACGCCTCAGCTAAAAAAAAGATCCCTCATGCCTCAATGAAGATTGGAGATCCTTCAATGCTGCAACTAAGATGTGGCACAGTCAAATAAAGAAATACAAATAAAGGTTTATTGTAAAGTAACCTCCAATTAAAATAAATAAATTTATTAAAAAAATAAAATTGGAATGCAGAAAAAAAAACCAAATAATGAAAACTATTATATCTTTTAATATTAGAGAAAATATTTCAATATAGGTACCTCCAGGCCAAGCCTTGTAGATGTATTCTTGTCATTGAGTCTTCTTCTTTGGGGTTTTTGGAACAAAACAGTTTTTGTGAAATAGTTGGTACATGCTGTGAAATAGGTCTAATGATTTAGAATAGGAAAAAGAAAAGCAGAACAATTTGATGGAAGGAACTTGCAGTTGATGTGTCTCTGTAATAGAGATTTCTCTAAAATGACTCTTCTCTAAAGTACTGTTAGTCTAGCTGAACTGTTTACTCTAACTTTGTCCCATACTGTCTGCTGAAATGTACTGATTACCTTGAGTTCCACACATTATGCAGAATAGAACACGCAATAGCTGGAAGTACATTTCAGCATTCCTAAAGATCTTGACATGTAAATGCTATTAAGCTTGCAGGTTTGTCTTTCCTGTGACAATATGGCAGCTTGCTTCACATCCCACACCATTAGACGTAATGATGACCACCCCCACACCCACCACCGTCATTGCCACAGACTAAGTGTTCTGAGTACTTTATAATGTATCTCATTTTTCCTCACAAAAATCTTATCAGTTGGTCTTAAAAAAACATTTTTCAGGAAAGGAGAAAGTGTAAAAAACAAAAGTGGTAGAATACCTGCTAACCATATTTCCCTATTAAACTTTTTCTTGTGTATCAAAACTATTTCATATTTCAATAACAGAGACAGAATGTTTATTGGTAAATCTGTAGATATTCATGTTTCTAATTTTCTAGCACCCCAGGTAATAGCAATTTAATCCTGAGTATACTTTTTTTTTTCAAGAAGAAATATCTTAGGCTTATTTCATCCTCTCAAAAGTACATGCACATACCTAAAAGCTGCTATAATACTGTTCCATCTCTGAACATCTACACATGTGTATATAGAATTTTAAAATTACACAACTCCTCTAATATATAGGCAATGTAAGAATTTTTAACTTTGTTTATATGTACAGGAAGCAGTGAAAGAAAACAACAAGAGAAAAGAACTGGAAGAGAAGACTAGGAGGGCAAAGCTTGCAAAAGAGAAAGCTGAACAAGAAAAGTTGGAACGCCAGAAGAAAAAGAAACAACTCATTGATATAAACAAAGGTATGAATTGCTTCCATTAAAAAAAAAAAACACATCTGAAGTGTAAAATAATTGCACTTAATTAACTTTAAATTATAACCTGAATAATTATGGTTTAGGTAGAAATTTTACCATATTATTCATTACCTTTATCAAATATCTCTCATTATTATCTTTATTTCTTGTCATCCTACACTGAACACAGGATTTTTGATAGCCAATGCAAGGTAATATGTTGTTGCAACACTCTTTTTCTTTTCATATCTTTAATCAAATTATATATGTTCTGAATGAGTGAGATGAAAAGAGAAACACTAGTCTGGGATGATGAGCCTTATGGTTTTAATTTTATTTTATTGGCACGGCCTATTGATAGTACAGTAACAACTAACACCCTCCCTTGGGATCTTGAACGTTTCACGTCTTAATGGATATTGACAGCACTATTCAAAGCTAAAAAAAATAGGGAGAAAGCACCTTGTCCAGTTGTGAGCCTACAAACAAAACACTGGTATATCCACATAGTATGAAGTAAGTTGTTTTCTTGGTTAGCAAGAATGACTGCGTATAAAAGGTGAATTGTTTTGCTTTGGTTTTGTTTTCTTTTTAAAGAAGAGAGGGTAAGGAAAGAAAGTGGTCAACATCAGGCACCTGCAACTGAATAATGAAAAAGCATAGCCTTTGCCACTGAGGGTTAGAGAATTTAAAAACAAAATCTGAACGGGATGCAAGATAATATGATTAATATGGACCACCTGTTTCTAAATATATGATATTCAGAATTGCAAGCTCTGTATAATGTTTACCATGTGCCAAGCACTGTTCTAAGGCTTTCACATATTCTAAGTACATTAATCTTCATAACATCTCGATGAGACAGATGCTATTATTATCCCATTTTACAGATGAGGAAACTGAAGCTCATAGAAATTAAGAACTTGCCAAGGTCACACAAATAGGAAGTATTAGCAGCAAGATTAGAGTCTAAATAGTCTGGTGATAGCATCTTTGCATTTATAAATGCCATTGTCAAATAATAATAGCAATAACAACAGCAAACATACAGTATTTACTGTGTATCAGGAACTGTTCTAGGAATTTTATGTATTTGAATATATTTAATCCTCACAAAACCCTAAAAGAAAAGTATTACTGTCTCATTTTGAGATGAGGAAACTGAGGCACAGAGAAGTTAAGGGAGTTGTCCAAGTTGACATAGAGAGTAAGAGGTAGAACCAAGATCTGATCCTAGGAAGTCTGTGGCCAAAGTTAATTATTAATTATTGTTATGCATTTTAATTACAAGTATTTCTTATAATTGAAAGTGAAAGTGTTGGTCGCTCAGTCACGTCCGTCTCTGCGATCCACAGACTGTATCCCACCAGGCTCCTCTGTTCATGGAATTCTCCAGGCAAGAATACTGGAGTGGTTACCATTCCCTTCTCCAGGGGATCTTCCCGACCCAGGGATCGAACCCCAGTCTCCTGCATTGCATGCAGATTCTTTACCATCTGAGCCACCAGGGAAGCCCCATTATCAATTACTCTGCCAAAGTGATATTTGGCAAATCTTCAAAAGTGATGTTGCTACCATTTTCTTTATACTTTTAAAATACATGCAAAAAAAAATTTTTTTTTAGAGCTTCCATTTTACGTTATTTTACTTTACAGTACTGTATTGGTTTTGGCATACATTGACATGAATCTGCCACGGGTGTACAGGAACTCCCAAATATGAACTCCCCTCCCACCTCCCACCCCACATCATCCCTCTGGATCATCCCCATACACCAGCCCCAAGCATCCTGCATCCTGCATTGAACATAGACTGGCGATTCATTTCTTACATGATAGTATACATATTTCAATGCTATTCTCCCAAATCATCCCACCCTCTCCCTTTCCCTCTCCCTCAGAGTCCAAAAGTCCGCTCTATACCTCTGTGTCTCTTTTGCTGTCTTGCACACAGGGTCCTCATTACCATCTTTCTAAATTCCATATATATGTGTTAGTATACTGTATTGGTGTTTTTCTTTCTGGCTTACTTCACTCTGTATAATCGGTTCCAGTTTCATCCATCTTATTAGAACTGATTCAAATGTATTCTTTTTAATGGCTGAGTAATACTCCATTGTGTATATGTACCACAGCTTTCTTATCCATTCATCTGCTGATGGACATCTAGGTTG